>JAHRHZ010000251.1:1813936-1829935 GCA_024137785.1 Ginglymostoma cirratum
CCAATTCATTTGAGCTGCAAAACCATTTCAATTTTCATTTCATTATAAGAAAAGATAATTTAAGCATCTTGAATTGTTTTATTTTTATTCCAACGTATTTATCAATGCGAAATGATCTCACAATTATGTTAATTCTTCTTTCTACCAAATGTCATTGATTGTATCTTCTGTTCACTATGATACTCTTCCTACTGACTTACTTTATTGCTCATTCTAACACAACTGTCTAAATTTCTGAAGAAGGGTCTAGGCCCGAAACGCCAGCCTTCCTGCTCCTCTGATGCTGCTTGGCCTACTGTGTTCATCCAGCTGTACACCTTGTTATCTCAAATTCTCCAGCATCTGCAGTTCCTACTATCTCTGAAACAATTTTTACCCCGGTTATATTTCTGACATCTTTTGACAAGTAGCAGGCAAAAAATATAGAAATATGCAGAGTTCAAAGTGAATTGATCCTTGTGTTAATTTGTGCAACAAATGCTGTGTGATTGTTTTATTTTGTTTCTTAATATGGTGCTAACACCTTTCATAATTACCTCAATTTTACTAAGGCTAGACATCTATTATGTCTGCTCAATGACATTTCTCACTGTTTCAACTTAGAAAGTCTTTTGCTGAGAGAGAGCAAGGTTTCTGGAACCGTGGTAGACATTAAAGTTAACTATTTGTGTCTTGAACTAAGGATTGAAAATGAAACAGGAACAATGGAGAAGAAAGTATTTCTGTTAGAGTCAAACTTTGTACAGTAAGATAAATAATGGATAAGGAAATAAAAGAAGCATGAAAAGAAAGGAGCAAAAAAGGCAGAAAGAAAAAGAAACAAATTGATTTTAAAAATTGCACTTTGAATTAAAATGTCTCTAAAACCAATTTAACAACAGTTTACAATGTGTAGGAATTGAGCATGCATATTTTCAGTTGCTCCATTAATAGACTGGAATAATTGAGTGATATTGCAGGCATATGAATTGTGGTGAAGCAGGGTAGAGTACTTGTGGATCGGGTGGCAGGAAGTTAGAATTTGGTGTTTGTAAAATGTTAAGGGGGAAAGCACTGTGTTATCCTTCTAAAAGATGATTTGTTTTTTCTATGCTTGGAAGTGTAAAATGGATGTCTGCTGGCAGCAGCTTGAAAGTTTGCAAGTACACAGAGAGCACCCGAATTGAAACATTTGTATGAAAAGGCTGTACAGTTAGCAGGCCAAGCAGCTGTTTTGTTTTGTCACTAAGACAACAAGTTTTTATTTAACTTAACCAATCAAGTTGAACCAGGCACTTAGATACCAAAAAACAATTAAATTTAAATATGATAGTTTTGACAACATCGGACAAGAAATTGTCTAGTGCAAGAAATTGATATCTCATCAAGGGTATAAAAGGGTATAAAAGAAGACAGTAGTTGAATAAAGATGGGAGAGCTAACTTCCATCTGCCAGAGTTAACTAGTCTCAGCTCTCAAAAGACAATCATTGGCTCCCACAGTCTTCTCTAAGTCATAGAGAAAGCATATCTAAAGAACAAAGGTGCCTATGGCACAACTAGTGAATATTCATGACAGAAGAATTCACATAGGAGGCCTTTCTGACAGAGGGGTCAACCGAGAAGGCACAGAGCATTTCAGAAAACATGTAACCTGCTGTAATTTGGTGAGACTAAATTCTAACTTTTATTTTTGATTTATTTAAGTGGTACTTATACTTATTGGAACAGCATACCATTAGGATCATGTTTTATTTAGGAATAGTTAGCACTTAGAAAGGATTTATTTGGTTTGTTAATAGTGTAGTTAATTTGTTCAATGTTAGAGATAGATTAATAAATTGTTTACTTGTTGATTATAAAGTGAGTGTCAGGGATTTATTTTAGAAGTTGGTGAAAGGCAGGTTACACCACTTTTCACACTCCTTTATAAAATAAAAGGCAAAGTGCTTCTCTTTGTGTGTTTTGGTTTTAATTCTCGGGGGTGGGGGTCAACCTCCAATTTATAACAAAAATTGTGTTAGAAATCAGTAAGATACAGCAGCAAATATGATAGAAAATTAATGTATAAATGTAACAATTTCATGTTACGGGGTTTGAGATCAAGCTGTTGTTTTCACAAAGCTAATTGTCCACCAACTTGTAGAATTATGCATTTCATTAGACTCAGCTCCTCACCAGAATTTGCTGGACAATTTACACATTAATAATACCACACACAGCAAACTTGCAATTATCTCTCTGCATCACATTTGTGTCACACAACAACTTCTTGAACTAGGAGTTCTGAATGGTTGAATACTTATAATCACTATGCTTGCTAAACTTACTTTCTGAGTTTTATATAATTGGTGATATGTCCCCAGTGACTCTGTCAAGTGATTTTGTACTCTCAAGTCAACAAGGTTCTAATCATAGCATGTCTTAAACACGCGCAACATGGCACTTTAATCAAAACTCTTTGTTAACAGGAAGAAGTCTGAAGATCAAATATTAGGTGAACAGCTTAAAGATATTAGCGGCTCTTGGCATCATAAAAATATTTTTAAATAAAATCAGAGGTGGGAAAAGAATTTGAGTGAATGGTTTTCGTAACCTTTCCCATCACCTTTAAATGGAAAGGCTTTGTTGCCACTCTTCAAATATAAATCTACACAACATGGTATTCACACGCTAGGAACAAAGTTATCAAAGAATGTATTCCTGGTCTGAATTCATCATTCTGATGCATGAGTCTCATGAGACATTATTTAAATGCAAAGACCAACCAGAGGCATTGAGCCCTCCAGTAAGAAAGGGCTGTCTTCCCGATGCAGCCAGCAGCCTAGGCAGGTCGCAACCACGTTTGCCAGACAGAGTAGGAAGTTCCAGGTAAGGTTAGGAGGTCAGCAGACACTGGAGAACAGTCACAGACACCACGTTAATGTGGAGCACTCATCCTGGTTCTTCAAATTTGACCTTAAATCAGTTAGTTACTTAGAAGTTGAAAGAACAGAACTTGTTCTGAACAGTTACTTGAAAGAACAGAAAGTTACTTGAATAACCATGACTTTGAAATGTAGCCTTCATATGGGTCCTAAACCCTTTGTTCTTTGAAAATTTGACAATTGGTTTCCAAGATCTGAGCCAAATCTAAATCAAATGGATCAGGGATATATGGAGGCAATAGCTGTGACCACTGAAAGCCATATCCCTGCCTTTGCCTCTGACCCTATTGAACCTCCCCTTGAATCTCCCACTGTCTGTGACTCCAACAAATAAGCACCAAAACTCAGGATTTGTATGGTGGCACAGTCGTTAGCACTGCTGCCTCACAACTTCATGGACTCGGGTTTGATTCAACCCTTAGGCAACTGTCTGTGTGGAGTTTCCCAGTGTCTGTGTGGGTTTCCTCTGGTTGCTGTAATTTCCTCCCATGGTCCAAAGTTGTGCAGGGTAGGTGGATTAGCCATGGTAACTATGGGATTGTGGGGATGGGGGCTGGGGGTTGGGGGTGTTGGGTGCTTGAGTGGGTGGGATGCTCTTTGGAGGGTCAGTGTTGACTCAGTGGGCCTGCTTCCACGCTGTAGAGATTCTATAACCAATTGTTTTTCTCATATTCATGAAATACTTCTATGTTTTGAGTTTTCAGTAGATGTACAGAACTTCTCTATGGGAAGACAAGGTCAAGATTTAAAGTTTGATGGTGCATTCTTCAGAGCAACTGACTGTTCACTTACACTTGCCTTTAAACAAGATAAAAGTTAGAGTCAACGCTATCCCCTTGATATATTTGCGGAGGTTTATTCTGGTCCATAACATTTAGCCCTTGGACTTGCCTAACAAGTTTGAGATTATTGTTCCCTGTGTGGATGAGAGTGGGGGCTGTAGAGTCAACGAGCAAACTGACCATAGCACTGGTAATGGTACAGAGAGCCATTCAAAGGGAGTGAGGAAAGAGATATGTAGTTGTAATCTGGTAGTATAGTCAGGAGAATAGACTCTGTTTTCTCTGTTCAGGTTCAGGGTATCTCATCTCGGTTACAAATGAATGTGGAGTGAAAGGAGAAAGATTCAAATGTTGTGGCCTCCGAAAGTATCAACAATATAGGTAGAAATAGGATAGAGGTTCTACTCGGGGAATATGAGCTAAATTAAAAAGCAGTACCAAAAAGGTAATAATCTCTGGATTACTATCTGAAAAATTAGCAAATTGGCACAGTCAACAAGATTAAAGAGATAAACATATGGTTTAAAGATTAGTGTGGGAGAAACGGGTTTGAATTTATGGGACATTGGCTTCAATACTGGGGAAGTAGGAAACTGTTCTAACAGGACAAGTTCCACCTGAATCATGCTGGGACCAGAGGCTGGCGAATCACATGACTAGGGTTATAGCTAGTCGGGGAGTTTGAGAGGGAGGAGATTGAATCAGATGTAATGGTATTACAATTAAATAAAAGTAATTACAACAGCATGAGGGAGAGACTGGCCAGAGTTGATTGGAAGGGAAGCATAGCAGAGAAGATGGTAGAGCAGCATTGGCAGGAGTTTCTGGGAATAATTCAGGAGGCATAGTAGAAATTCATACCAAGGAAGAAGAATCATATTAAGGGGTGGATGAGGGAAGCATGGCTGACAAGGGAAGTCAGGGTCAACATAAAAGCAAAAGAAAAAGCATACACTGTGGTGAAGATTAGTTGGAAGCCAGAGGATTAGGGTGTATGACAGTAAACTAGCTAGTAACATAAAAGAAGATTACAAGAGTTTATTTTAGATATCTAAAAGGCAAGAGAGAGGCAAAAGTGGACATTGGACTACTAGAAAATGAATCTGGTGGAGGAACTGAATAAGTATTTTGCATCAGTTTTCACAGTGGAAGACACCAGCAACATGCCAGAACTTCAAGATTCAGGGGCAGAGGAGAATGTAGTGCCCATCATGAAGGAGAAAGTGTTGGGAGATTGAAAGGTCTGAAGATGGATAAATCACCTGGATCTGATGGACTACAAATCAGAGTTCTGAAGGCGATAGCTGAGGAGATTATACACATATTGATGATAATCTTTCAGATATCATTAGCATCAGGGAAGGTCTAATGGACCGGACATTGGTTAAGGTAACACCCCTTGTTTAAGAAGGGAGGGAGGCAGAAGACAGGAATCTATAGGCCGGTTAGCCTAATCGTGGCCATTGGTAAGATCTTAGAGTCCGTTATGAAGGATGAGATTGCAGAGCACTTGGAAATGCACGATAAAATAGGGCAGAGTCAGCACAGATTCGTCAAGAGGTGGTCATGGCTGACATATCTGTCAGAATTCTTTGAGGAGTAACAAGCAGGTTTGACAATGGAGAACCAGTGTACTTGATCGATTTGGATTTCCAGAGGACCTTTGACAAGGCACTGCACAGGAGGCTGCCAAAGAGGATAAGAATATTAGGGGCAAGGTACTGGCATGTATAGAGGATTGTCTGACTGGCAGAAGGCATCGAGCAGGGATTTTTTTCAGATGGCAGGTGGTGACTAGTTGAGGGATACGTGTTGGTATCACAACTATTCATGCTATACATTAATGATTCTGGATGAAGGAACTGAGGACAAACTGTTACGTTTGCAGTTGAGACAAAGATAGGTGGAGTGACAGCTAGTCTTGAGGAAGTGGGGAGACTGCAGAAGTACTTGGACATATTAGGTGAGTGGGCAAAGAAGTGGAATATGGAATGCAATGTGGCATTGTGTGAGGTTATGCATTTTGATAGGAAGAATAGAGGCATAGACTATTTTCTAAATAGAGAAAGGGTTCAGAAATCCGAAGCACAAAGGTACTTGGGAGTCTTAGTTCAAGATTCTCTTAAAGTTAACGTACAGGTTCACTTGGTGGTCAGGAAAGCAAATGCAATGTCGGCATTCATTTCAAGAGGACTAGAAAATAAGAGTAGACTTGTACTCATCAGGCTGTATAAGGTTCTGGTTGGACAGCATTTGAAATATTACGAGCAGTTTAAGGCTCTATCTCAGGAAAGGAGTGGTAGCTTTGGTGAGGGTGTAGAGGAGGTTTCCAAGAATGACTCTGCGATGAAAGACTTGTCATATGAGGATCTGTTGAGGACTCTGGGTTTGTACTGAATAGAGTTTAGAAGGATGAGGGTGGAATTTGATTGAAACTTACAGGATATGGAGAGGCCTGGATGAAGTGGACAGGGAGAAGATGTTTCCATGGGTAGGAGAGACTAGGACTGGTATCACTGCCTCAGAGTGAAGGAACAACCCTTTAGAACTGAGATGAGGAGGAATTTCTTCAGCTAGAGGGTGGTAACTCTGTAGAACGTATTGCCGTGGAGAGCTGTGGAGGCGAAGCCATCGGGTGTATTTAAGACAGAGATGGATAGGTTCTTGATTGGTAAGAGGAGCAAGGTTTACAGGGGAAGGCAGGAGAAAAGGGTTGAGAAAATATCAGCTATGATGGAATAGTGGTGGAGACTCAATGAGCCAAATGGCCTCATTCTGCTCCTATATCTTATGGTAGAATGGTCTTTCCCATTTGAAAAAGCAACCACATTTCTCACCTGTTGGGAAGACAGATAATTGAGTGGTTGTTGAGTTATGTCCCTTAAATGGTGTTTACTTGACTACTTAACAGCCTTAGTCGGTGGCAGGTCAAGAAGGTCCTCAGTTGACCATCTCACCCTGTACCTAATTGTTGAGGTAGTATGTATCTCTCCAGGGCCAACTCACCCAATTATTTGCCCTTCTCACCACCTTCCTTTCCACCTCCAGGGAGAGGAAAATCACTTCCTATTTGATTAAATGGGAGATCAAAAGAAAGCAAAAAGATTTAAAAAGAATCTACTTAGAATGACAAGAAATTAACATGTAGTGAGGGCAAAGTTAGAAAATAGATCCTTCTTGTCATACCAATTTTGATATTGAAAGTCATACTAATGTTAATAATAGATTCAATTAAGGACTGATCAAGGAAAAGTAAATGTCTAACTGAGTACTTCAATTCTTGGATGCAACTCATGGACAAATTCCAGATAGCCACTCGCCCTGATGTGAGAATGAGTAATAATCTTCAATAAAGCATATTGTGTCAAAACAAAAGCTTAATCCATTAAATGACCAAATAATAATTGGACTAGGTTTAATATTCTTGCAGTGGGAATAGATGAAATAAACTAATTTGTTTTTTTGTTTGGAAGTTTCAGAATTGTAGGAACTATATCTAAGAATTGCAGGTTTGCTTTACTATACTAATATTTAAATGATACTGATGGGATATAAACCAGGGAGTTTTACATGACCTGGAGGAATACAATGAATGGAACATTAATGACAACTTCTTCTGATCTCTTCATTTTATTTTAGTGATGATCTTAATTTTTTTGTTTCCTAGTTATTAGTGGAGGTTTTTTTGCCATTTACAATATCAGAGTCCCTCATCATTATCAGGCTTCCTCAATTTTAGTCTCCAAAAATGTATTTGTCAAATATCTTCTCATTGTTGAAATTTTTCATCCACTGTCACCTTGCTAAATCTTCCCATGTCCTTGAATCTTTCTTGAAGTAAGGACATTATAGTCCACCTGCAGATGAAGCATTTATTGTACAAATTTAATAGTAACCTTACTATGTTCATACTCAGTTCATCTGTCTTAAAAAACAAAAATTCCACCAAACATTTTTTCTTAAAATGTTGCAGTTCATCCTCCCACAGGTAAATATTTGTGTGGTATTATAGACATAGTCCATGATGACTGATTTAATATTCTTGCATGATAATGTGTGTCCCCCAAGTAGGCCCACTAAGTTAAATAACAAGGTGTGGGGCTGGATGAACACAGCAGGCCAAGCAGCATCATAGGAGCAGGAAAGCTTGACGTTTCGGGCCTAGACCCGTCATCAGAAATGCATTTCTGATGAAGGGTCTGGGCCCGAAACATCAAGCTTTCCTGCTCCTATGATGCTGCTTGGCCTGCTGTGTTCATCCAGCCCCACACCTTGTTATCTCGGATTCTCCAGCATCTGCAGTACTTTTTAACACTAAGTTAAATGTCCATTTGGATAGTTTTGATGATCTTCACCTTTGTTTGCTCTGTCTAGAAATGTGGGAAGAATTTTAAAAACAGTGAAACCAGCCATATTGAGAATTTTTATGTTCTAATTATCCTATTGAACATCTAGTCTGAGTCCCATGATTTTCCAGTTTCTATTTAAACTAGTTTAGAAGGTAATCAGTTCAACAACCACACTGAGCCTCTGCCAAGATGTTTCTGTCTTTGTTAAACACATTTCGTAAGAACAGGTGTAGGCTATTGTCTTCAGCCTGTTCTGCCATCCAATGAGATCATTGATACCTTTGCCCTGTATCTGTTAATACCTTTGAATAACAAAAATATGTCAATGTCAGATTTAAAATTGATAATTGTTCTGACATCCATTGCCACTTGTGAAAGAGGGTGTTGAATATTTTTCCATCTTTGGTGTGTTGCAGTGCATCTTAATTTGACTGTTGAAATGTCTTGCTCTGTGTTTGAGATTACGTCTCCACACCCAATTCTTGCCAACCACTAGAAATAGTTTTGTTCAATCTACCCTATCTGTTGTAATATCATGACATTTTACAGGCCATGATGTACGTTTGCATTGTAATCAGTGTTGTAATACAAGCAGTGTGGGAGCGATTTTGCAACCAGCAAGGTCTCATAATCGGCAATAAACGACCAGCTCATCAGTTTTAGGTGCTGGTTGAGGGATACGTATCACCCAGGACAAATTCCCTGCTTTTATTCAAAACAGTACTATGGGATCATTGACCTCTCACTACAAAGCAAGGTGGGCCACTGACTTAAATAACGCCTAGAAATTGGGACTTTAGACTATAATAGTCCAACATTTTGGACTAGATTATGTGCCTAATCTCGGGAGTGAATGTTAAACCCTGACACTTCTAAATCAATGGTAATTGTTCTAACATTCCTGGGTTAACCCATTTAAGATATACTTATATAGGATTATTTAGATAATTATTACAGCCACAGGTTGTGCAAATATAGCTATATACTGTGTGCATAGCTGCCTAGGTGTGCTGATCTGTTGATTCCTGTACTCCAGTTTTCTTTGATATTTATACTATTCAGTCCTTTTCAAGCTTAGTGCTTCGGGCCAGAGCTTTGCCCAATTGAAACAAAAATGTAGAATTGGAATCAAGGATTAGCAGAACTAGTTTAAACACCATATAATTTTCATAGCTGCATCTCCAAAATGCAATATGATCCTCTGAAGCTATATGCTTGGAGAAACCATATGAAAAACTTAGTCATATTCCTTAGCACAATCAATTACTTGATTTCCCACCTTTGTTAAGCGCAGCCAAGTGCTGGACTGATATTCTCTTCAAGCAGATTAATCTAAAATTGGATAGACATAAAATATACACTACTTGCAAGGAAGGTGCTATAGCATAGAATTGGCAGTAAAGCACTGTAGTTTCCAACTGGCATTCTCTAGTGTGTCTTCCTGCTCTCATATGTCTCCCTGCTCAAAGTACAGAATGCTAAATTTAACTTTTGTCAGTTTTCCCTTAACTTCGTTTTACCCTAGTGCTCATTATGCAACAGTAAGGTAGTTTTGCGTCCAATTCACCAACATGATGTTTATGCATCAGCCTGAGCTTTGATGGCTTTGTGGAAAGATGCCATCCGCTGCAGTCACTAGTTGAAGTACATTAAACATATGTTGCAATGTGGTGTGCTATCATCTTTGGATTTCTGAGTGCAGCCAAAGTTCATTCTATTGAGCACAAAATGCATTTTGGTCACATTTGGCAGCCTTTAACAGATTGATATTTCACCTTCAATTATGTTTCTTTTCCAATAAGTGCTCTTA
Organism: Ginglymostoma cirratum; assembly: GCA_024137785.1. Classification (NCBI taxonomy): domain Eukaryota; kingdom Metazoa; phylum Chordata; class Chondrichthyes; order Orectolobiformes; family Ginglymostomatidae; genus Ginglymostoma; species Ginglymostoma cirratum. Next base: position 1,823,783 of record JAHRHZ010000251.1, read on the forward strand.
AATAAACAATTGGAAAAATATTGCAAAAGAGGCTGTCACTTGCAGACAATTTGTTACAAATGGATTCTGTTCTATGTTTCTTTATTCACAAATCATTGGATTGTCTGAGATTTATAGACGTCTAAACACTTTTTCATTATTATTTTGGTTTTCTCTAAGTCACTAATTTTTATTACTGCAGTTCTTTCATATGGATCTGCTTATTCTTCGTTCACATTTCTTTCAAAAGTAAAGCAGTATAGTAGAGTGAGACCTAAGGGAAAAGAATTATATGTAAAATGTTAAATTGCACAAATAAATCAAAATCCCAAATTAGCACATTGTCAACATACAGGAAATATTGATTTTATTGAGTGATGTGTTTGACTTTATTAATAATTATATATTCACATCTTTGTGTTCATGACTAAATGGAATACAATATAATGTCTGCTCTGAAAAATTATGCAGTTTGCAAATTAATATAACCATCATTTTGTTTTAATGCAATTTATGTAGTTTGATATAAATTTAGTTGGAAAGTCTCCCACTTATAACTCCAAAATTTGGAGGTATCTTTTGGCATAATTCTCAAGCTGAAACTCATGAACTAGTGACTGAAAGTTGAATGCTTTTCCATTTCCTTGTTTCACTAGTGGCTACCCATATACAAAATGAAAATTACTCATTTGGGAAAGTGTTACATCTGAGACCCTGTTCAAGTTGTCTGTTTTGAGGGTATTTTACGGACTGGGTTCAGTTCCGCCCTTGGGTGGTTGTCTGTGTGGAGTTTGCACATTCTCCTCGTATCTGAGATAAAAGGTACTGCAGATGCTGGAGAATCCGAGATAACAAGCATGGGGCTGGATGAACACAGCAGGTCAAGCAGCATCATAGGAGCAGGAAAACTTGACGTTTCTGATGAAGGGTTTAGGCCCGAAACGTCAAGTTTTCCTGCTCCTATGATGCTCCTCGTATCTGCATGGGTTTCCTCTGGGTTGTCTAGTTTCCTCCCATAATCCAAAAATGTGCAGGCTGGGTGGATTGGCAATGGGAAATGCAGGGATAGGGTCATGGACTTTGTCTGAGTGGGTCATAATGGACTGGATGGGCCAAAGTGCCTGCTTCCACACTGCGGGTATTCTATGGCAATGAATATTAAAACTGCATTAAGCTCAACTAAGTTTAATGATTTCAATAGTCATTATGTGGAAAAGAGACGTATAGCACACGGTCATGATTGATAGCATTGTGTCATTTGTAGTTACTGATATGATTATGGCTGGATAGTTATATAACCTGTACCTGTTGATGCCATGTATTAAACTACTTTTCATTTAAGACAAGTGCCTTTTCTTACTAAGATTTAATATTGGTTTATCCTCTATTACAGATAATTAGATAGGCCCTTAGATTCAAATAGAAAGGAGGATGGGACAGAACTCTATCCCAACCACAAGCTCCAGTGTTTGGTATTGCAACATACAAAACAGTGATCAGCAATAGGATCACTGCATAAATACCTATAAGTAGCAATGGTGGAAAAAAAATCCATTCAACCCAGAAGGAAAAAAAGGAAGGAAAATGAGTTTAACACTTTAAGAACACTGTTTTAAGAATGTTGAGTCAATCGTCTGTTGAAAATATGTAAACTGACAGTTAGTGACACTCATGGAAGCAGCAAAAGACAAAAGCAGCATATTAGAGGGAAACTTTCATCTCAGAACTGGTAAAAAGTTCAGGGAAAGCAAAGTAAGCTACACATAGACCAAAAACTCGTCATACTGGGAAGTCACAAAGTCACATTTCAGTAAGAAGGAGAAGTTCAGAAATATGTGTATCAAATTAGAAATCTCTATTGGCAAAGGGGGAAATCTTTAAAATTTGAACACCATAGACCAGACTGATAAGGATAGAAGTTAAAAGGGTTACCTATCTTTCAAAACAAGCATTGACACCTTCACTAGTAGGCTCCACTGGGAGTGGCTACAATACACGAAGCAAGAGTTAGAATATTAATTTATGCCAAGGCTGAATCTCTAAGAAAAGACAGAGGGTGACTAAAGACTAATTGAAAAGACTTTGAACACAGAGTCAATTGGAGGAAGACAGTTTGAAGAATCTTAAGATTGTACAAAAATTGGGACAATCGTACTTCAAACTATAATTTTGGTAGGAAGATTTATGATACATGTTATACATTCACAGATATTCATTTCTAAAAAGATTGTACAAGCAAACATGCATTAGGATTTAGACTGGGCAAAGTAGGGAAATGTCCATTTTGCCCTTGAAAAAGCAGCAGACCTCCATTTTGGCTGCAGAAGGTGAAGGTCCATTATTTTATTGAAAAAGGCTGAAGTGTTCGTAGTAAGCAATAAGAAATTTAGTATAATCACATATGAACTTTAAACTTTATTAGAAAAAAAAATCACCTGGCACTGCTATAACAAGAATTCAAAATGCTTACAAAGAAATAACACAAATCGATATTACACAAAGTTTAAATATTTGAAGAGATTTTAAGACAAGGAAATTTAAATTACATTGATTTAATGCAAGATTCCAGATTTAAAATCATCCACATTTATCTATTTTAGCATCATTAAGTCTTTGAGCATAATTGCTTTGAGATGCTAGAGATTTAAAAAAGCTTTAAAGGACTAAGAATAAATGTCCTTAATAAGAAGAAATGGAAAGAAAAATAGCAATGCCAAAGAGATGTAATAAAAGAGATGGACCAAACAGAAGTCAGGATTGGACGTCTTAAAGAAAACAGTTCTTAATCTACCAAATTACATCAATATTAAATCTAAAACTCAAAAAGTATACAGACTATTGTATTCAATAGGTCATAAAGTGGATGATGTTATAAACTACAAGAATATAAAAAGGTATAGATGTATTTGAAGACATTTTAACAGCTTTAATAATTACTATATTGTGAGAGCAAACAAAATCCTTACAAAGACCAGATTTCATGGAAATCCTCAGCATCCAAATAAATCCAAAAGTAATTTCCTAAATGACCTTGACAAATGAGTAAACAGTTATGGCTAGGGACATTTGAGATTTCAAATTCTTGTTAATACTCAATGGTATTTTACCTTCCACCACTGCCAATTAGCTAGACCCTTGAACTCAGCAATGAAAATGAGATTGTCAGCTTTTGGCCTTCTGTGACTGATGAATGCAGGGCATCATCAGAGGATACAGGTATTATCATCTCCAAAATGACAGTGTGATTTAGTTTCTACATTTTCTCTGTGATTTAGATTTTTATTACAGTGACCAACAGGGTCTGCAAATCCGAACTTTTGTCACATTTGGTTAACTGGTTTATTTTAAAATAGTAGAAAGAACAAATAGTAACGGCAATCTACAACAATAATAGCTGCTAGTGGTTGGCACTGTAAAAGATTTGGCAGATATAATGGCGGCTCTTAGTATTCTGAAGTGGTTAACTAATGTACAGTATAACCAGATATTTCAACTTGTCCAGAACAGTGGAAGTAGAGGATTTGACCTGCACTTTGAGGCACCCCCAAAAAAAGTGGCGATTTTCTTTAAGAAAGTTGGGGCAGGCAGGAATCATGATGTTCTTGTTCTAATGCCTACACCCACATTATTGCCAGTTCCCCCATTTCTCAGTCTGTATCCTAATGACTGGGAATAACTATCCTACAATTACAAAAAGCATGTGGTTGGTGTATGGAGCTAATTTCCTGAGGAGGTAGTGGGAATAATTAGTATTTATTAATTCAGATGTAACTTTCTTTCAGAAAATATGCTTTTAGGATACTGGCGACACAGTGCTTAACACCCAATTGACCAAAGCTCAATTCCAGCCTTGGGTGACTGTCGGTCTGGAGTTTGCATGTTGTCTCCGTGTCTGTGTGTGTTTTTGCTGAGTGCTCTGGCTTCATCCTTAAGTTCAAAAATTGGTGGGTAAGGTAGATTGTCCATGCTAAATTGTCCAGGGATGTACGGGCTAAGTGGATTAACCATGGTAAATGCAGGGTTACAGAGATAGGGTTGTCTTGCGGTGGTGGGGGTGGGGGGGAAGCTGGGGGGGGGGTTGGTGCAGACTCGATGGGCCAAATTGCCTCTTTCTGCACCATACGGATTCTATAAGGCAGTATTTTATGAGTTTGAAATAGGACGTGGTGAATAACTAGTTAAGCTCATTTGTTTAGGTTTAAAAGGTTATAGTTTAAAAAGCATCTGCCACTTGTATTTGAAAAGGCTGTAGGTGGTATAAGAAAAGATAAATGCAGAGCTGCATTCTTTTGATCTGCAAGAACGCTCAGCAGGGTCAGACAGTTGGATTCAAAGAAAGAAATGTATCAGAAAATCCTTGAAAGTAACATCTCTGCACATGGAAGGTGATTGACAGCAGGTGTGGGTTGCTTGAAATGGTTGTTATGGTCACAACACCAATCCAATTGCTGCAGTGGGAGGATGTTTGAGTGAATATTCTGGAAAGCTGAAATTGAATGGGCTTTAGACAAGCTGTTGAGACATTTAAGCAGGTTTATAAATTCCATTAATAGCACACAAAGGAAATATTTGCCCTACAGCATTAGAGAATCAAATGCATGATTGAAAAGAAAACAGGAAATTATATAGGGCTCGAATTTGGTAGAGTGGGAAGACACTATGCATCTTTAAAAATGTTAGGCAGCATGCAAATAAGAAGTGTCACGCCTATTTTCATTAGAACCATTTTTGTCACCAGGTCTACGAGCTGCGGCATGATTCACAAGAATGAGAAACCTGAATTCAACAAGGCCATTTGAACTTCATTGCTGAGTTCATTTAGAACCCAATTTGCCTATTCCAAGGGTTTTAGCCCACAACAATGGGAGTCACAATTTGATAGACATGAACAGACTAAAATCTTCCTTCTTTAGACTTTTTAAAAAAAACTTAAGCTGTCAGTGAGATGTGAAAAAAGCAACAGTATTTGGGAAACCTTGATTGGCAGGCTATCTAGTCTAGGTTAGGAAAATAAACATGCTCCCCTTTCCACAATTACACTTAGTTGACATTTTCCAAGAAATGTCATCGATAATACTTGGCTGAGTTTCAAATGATATAAAAATATTCTGTCATAGTGTTTCTAAGCTTACAATTTAAAGAGACTACTAAAGGATTAATTGTATTTCATAAAATAATAGAATCCCTAAAATGTGGAAGTAGGCTATTTGGCCCATCAAGTCCACACTACCCCTCCAAAAAGTGCCCCATCTGACACACCCTCTACACTATCACTGTAATCCTGCTCTCCCCATTATTAATCCACCTGACCTACACATCCCTGGACATATCGGCAATTTAGCATGGTCAGTTCATCTAACCTGCACATTTTTGGACTATGTGAGGCAACAGGAGCGTCTGCAGGAAACCTAAGCAAACATGCAGATTTGGTGTTACTTCCCATGACAGGTTAACTATTTAGGTTTTGAGAATGCAACTATTTCTCACCATTAGATGTGTATTAGTGTGAGCTGGATTAGATCTTTTGAACTTTCTTTTATCATCTCCACATGGCTCCTAAGGACTTCACATATGACTTGTTATGGAAGTAGCATGCGGTAGGCATGAGATGGAATGGGGAATGGGTCAGGTAGGAGGGAATATGAGAGTGAGGACTAATGGGCCTAACAGCTCTTACAGCTTGGATGAAACTAATAAAACTCAGGCAGGCTTTCTTATCTGTGTGCCCAACACTCACCTACCTCTGTGGCCACCGAGAATTTTTTTCTAGGGTTGATGAAGAGCAATTTTAATTTGGAAGTGAAATTTTAATTCAGCCACTTATAAAATAAAAATCCTGTTATTAATTTCCATTAATTTCAGTTGCAACAAAATCAGGAAAGATATGTTTTAACAATGTGCAGAACTGGATGAACCCAGCAGGCCAAGCAGCATCAGAGGAGTAGGAAGGCTGACGTTTCGTGCCTAGACCCTTCTTCAGAAATGGGGAGGGGAAGGGGTGTTCGGAAATAAATAGGGAGAGAGGGGGAGGCGGATAGAAGATGGATAGAGAAGAAGATAGGTGGAAAGGTGACAGACAGGTCAAAGAGGCGGGGATGGAGCCAGTAAAGGTGAGTGTAGGTGGGGGGTTAGGGAGGAGATAGGTCAGTCCAGGGAGGACAAACAGGTCAAGGG
>JAHRHZ010000251.1:1830035-1887993 GCA_024137785.1 Ginglymostoma cirratum
GAGAGGGGGAGGCGGATAGAAGATGGATAGAGAAGAAGATAGGTGGAAAGGTGACAGACAGGTCAAAGAGGCGGGGATGGAGCCAGTAAAGGTGAGTGTAGGTGGGGGGTTAGGGAGGAGATAGGTCAGTCCAGGGAGGACAGACAGGTCAAGGGGGCGGGATGAGGTTGGTAGGTAGAAGATGGGGGTGGGGCTTGAGGTGGGAGGAGGGGGAAGGTGGGAGGAAGGACAGGTTAGGGAGGCGGGGACGAGCTGGGCTGGTTTTGGGATGCAGTAAGGGGAGGGGAGATTTTGAAGCCTGTGAAGTCCACATTGATACCATTGGGCTGCAGGGTTCCCAAGCGGAATATGAGTTGCTGTTCCTGAGACTTTCGGGTAGCATCGTTGTGGCACTGCAGGAGGCCCAGGATGGACATGTCATCTGAGGAATGGGAGGGGCAGTTGAAATGGTTCGCAACTGGGAGGTGGAGTTGTTTACTGTGAACCGAGCTTAGGTGTTCTGCAAAGCAGTCTCCGAGCATCCGCTTGGTTTTCCCTTGTAGAGGAGGCCACAAAGGGAACAGCGGATGAAGTATACCATATTAGCAGATCTGCAGGTCTTCTTGGGGCCTGGAATGGGGGTGCAGGGGGAGGTGTAGGGGCAGGTGTAGCACTTCCTGCGGTTGCAGGGAAAAGTGCCAGGTGTGGTGGGACTGGAGGGGAGTGTGGAGCGGACAAGGGAGTCACAGAGAAAGTGGTCCCTCCAGAAAGCAGATAAGGGTGGGGAGGGAAAAATGTTTTTGGTGGTGGGGTCAGATTGCAGATGGCGGAAGTGTCGGAGGATGATGCATTGGATCCGGAGGTTGGTGGGGTGGTATGTGAGGACGAGGGGAATTCTGTTTTGGTTGTTATTGCGGGGAGTGGGTATGAGGGATGAGTTGCGGGAAATGCAGGAGACATGGTCGAGGGCGTTCTCGACCACTGAGGGAGGGAAGTTGTGGTCCTTGAAAAACGAGGACATCTGAGATGTTCGGGAGTGGAATGCCTCTTCCTGGGAGCAGATGCGGCAGAGGCGAAGGAATTGGGAATAGGGGATGGCATTTTTGCAGGAAGGTGGGTGGGAGGAGGTGTATTCTAGGTAGCAGGAACAGCAACTCATATTCCGCTTGGGAACCCTGCAGCCCAATGGTATCAATGCTGACTTCACAAGTTTCAAAATCTCCCCTCCCCCTACCACATCCCAAAACCAGCCCAGCTCATCCCTGCCTCCCTAACCTGTCCCTCCTCCCACCTATCCCCTCCTCCCACCTCAAGCCCCACCCCCATCTCCTACCTACTAGCCTCATCCTGGCCCCTTGACCTGTCCGTCCTCCCTGGATTGACCTAACTCCCCACCTACACTCACTTTTACTGGCTCCATCACCACCTATTTGACCTGTCTGTCTCCTCTCCACCAATCTTCTCTTCTACCCATCTTCTATCTGCCTCCCCCTCTCTCCCTATTCATTTCAGAACCCCCTTCCCCTCCCCCATTTCTGATGAAGGATCTAGACCCAAAATGTCAGCCTTCTTGCTCCTATGATGCTGCTTGGCCTGCTGTGTTCATCCAGCTCTACACCTTGTTATCTCAGATTCTCCAGCATCTGCAGTTCCTACTATCTAGATAAAATGGCGTTGTGAAACTAGAAAATAACAGCTTAGCATTTTCACATGGATAGAAGACCCATGTGATTTATGATGTCATGAGGCTGGGCTTTGGGAATGGGAACTCAACAGAAAATCATTGTAACATCAAGCTTCCTTGGAAGTTATCTCAAAGTATCACTGAAACACAAAGACACAAGTTAGTCTATCATCATCTGTAACATGCAACCACCAGGCAATGATTATCTTCAATAACTTAACCGTATCTTCTTGATATTCAGTGGCATTATCATCACTATGAACTCTACCATCAGCATCTTGGGGGTTGCCACTTATCTGATAAGGTCATGGAAGATCTGATTGTAACTTCAAATCTGCATTCGTCCATACCCCTGACAGCTTTTCTCTTCCTTGCTTAGCATAAATCTATTTTAAAAATATTCATGATTCTACTTCCACCACTTTTTCAGAAAGAGGATTTCAATGACTCAAAATCCTCAGAGAAATATTTTGACTCATTTTTGTTTCAAATGGTCAGCCTTTGAGTTTTATTAGTGACCCCTAGTTCTGGATTCTTATATAAGAAGAAACATCGTCTCCACATCCATCCTGTCAAGATCTCTCAACATCTTAACAAGCAGGTTTCATCATTCACTTTTTAAAACTTTTACAAAAAGCAAAATAAGGAAAGGGACACAGATTGGATTCCAGTAGAAGTTGAAATATCATAATCAAGCTTTACTTGGTTTAATATTTTCAAAGTTCATAAATTTTTCTGGCAGAGTAGGGAAACTTGACATTTGAAAAGAACAAGAGTATATTTAAGGGATAGGGAGGATTTAAGGGCAAAGAGTTCAGCAAAAATTGTTAAAGTAATTAATGATTAAAAAATCATTAAAAACTCTCAGTCTTATTCAACAAGGTTTAACTTTTTAAAAATATTTCCATTAAAATCAAAATAAAAAAGAAACACAAGTTCATGTGAATTTACTGATTTGGGCTTGATTTCCATTTGCAGGGATTTCAACAAAGGAGCCAATGGAGGAGCAGACGTCACTGACAGCAACTTCCAGATTTCCACATTCATCTGAATGTGTGGCCTCAAGAAGTTGTTAATAGTTTCACAGAGATCAAACGCTGATTGCTGGACCTCATTTTTTTGTTTGGTGAACTGCAAGTCATGTCAGGTTTGATGAACTAATTATCATTGTGAGGCCAAATGGGTTTTCTTGCCATACATTACCCAACACAATGCATTATTTGGTGTTTCAGTCATCATGGCGAGCATCACAACCAATTTTCACTCAACCTTACCTTGTGACACTCCTGGAGCATGCTAACACTCAACCAGAGATCACAGAGTTGACCAGCATTCCCAATCCCCCATATTTATAAGGTTGTTATGCACCTGGACAAACATTATCAGTCCATTGTTGTCCTGCATGGTTCCAGGGATTTGCCCCAGTCATGAAAGACAGGATGAAATTGGCACTTGACTTTATGGGAAGGGTCCTGGAAGTCTTGTTGGAGTCTTGAGTCCTCTTCCCCAGGACCAGAAGCAGAGGTCATAACACTGGACCATGTCAGCCTGGTCTAGGGTTGTTACCCAGAAGGAAGCAGCCTCAGCTTCTGGAAGAATGCACAGCAAAGCAGGAAGAAGACAGTATCCTTCTCCACTCAACCAGTGTTTCAGTCATCATCTTTTCTCTGAATACTCATATTCATTTCATGTCCAGTACTGTGCCCACCTCCCAACAAGGTTTATGCTCTAGACTCTCATTGTTGCCTGCAACATCTTGTCCACTTACTCTCACCTATAAGACAATAAGATATAGGAGCAGAATTAGGCCATTCAGCCCATTGACTCTCCACCGCCATTCCTTCATGGCTTATATGTTTCTCAACCCCATTCCAATATCTTATTGTCCTATATCTAATGACACAGGCCTGTTCAGAGCCAGGCTTTATGCCTGTGCTAATAGTAATATCATTGGCTGAGCTGGCAATGCAAAAAAGGGCACAGAAAGGCAAGAAAATACAAGGCATGGATGCTGTGTGCATCAGATAGGCTCAAAATGAATGAGCACCATGAGATTGAGCAAGAGCCTGGAGCTGCAGCTTGGGTGAATCCATGAGCTGGCTGTGTGTCCCTGAGTGCAAGTTGTCCTTGACGTAGCATTACAATGATAATTGCCAGTACAGACCAATTGGCATTATTGAAATACAGAAACATCCTGCAAGTGGGTCAGAGACATGTGCTGTTAGGGTACGTGTCAGATGGTAATGTCTGTAGACATAAAGTGCACTTTACTGGTGCCCATGGAGCATATCCGAGATTTTGGTACCCAGTGTTCCACAGAGATATCTTACGGACAAGTGGCGATTTAAACCTGTTAAGAACATGCTGTAGTTCCAAGTTTAGTTTTCGTGATGACAAATTTGTATAGTGATTACGGTATGCCCACAACCCACGGTGATTTGGGTTATTAACAAGGTGTTTAAAAAGAAAAAATGTGTCAGTTGGGAACTTGCCACTTCCTAGCAACAATCTCACTATGCTGCTTGGTGAAAACGCACAAGATGTGGGAAGATGATCTTGATGCTGAGATGGGCCTTGCCCAATTTTATCACACGTTTCATATGGTGCGCCACAGCCCATGTTGCTCAGAACCTGGTAATATTGTGCTCTGAGAATTTAGTGAACAGTGTTACTATAAACTCCAACTAATATATAATGTTGCTGACCTGATAAACGAGGCATCATGCATCTTCCCCTAAACAAAATTACAGGAGATGTGTATGTATAACGTAACACATTTTGATTACATACTTCTTTTAAGCCCATCAAGTTAGATTTTCTCATGTTGCTTGACAACAACTAAAACATAAGCTGTGATTTTCCTTTTGGTTCTAAGTGTTGGGTGGCATATATCACTGGCAAGACAACTCACCGATTACCCGTGAATCAGCTCATTAGGATCTGACAGGTTAGTGAGGGTGATTATCTCCACCTATTAAAATCCTCGACACTGGCAACTGCAGAAGTTGCCTACTCTTCAGAGGATCCAGAGGGTGATGAGAAGGTGAGCCGATTTCCTTTCTCTTTACATGGGGTGAGGATCATGAGATGAGAGTGTGAGGATGGGTTGAAGGCCGGGGACTTCAACTAGGAGATAAAATCAGGACGGATATAAAATAATTTGCCACAAAAGCAGAAGTGTACCCAGAAATAAATGTCATTCTGCTTTGTCCCAACAATGCATTTAACACTCAAATTCAGGAGAGCATTACATAATGCCAGTTACTTGGACATGTCATCTGTGTAAAATTTCTAAATGTGAATACAAATTTGGAAGCAATGTCCTTTGAAATATAGGTACTTCTTTACTGTGAGCCCACTCTCAATGGAGTAAATAGGGCTCAGAATCATTTCAGTAGAAACTTTAGCATTAGAATGGAAAGATTACTTTCGTCCTCTTTGGATTTAAATCTCGCTCAAAGATGTGAAAAATCAAAGCATTGCATAACGGCAGCACACCTGATATCTGTAATGACAAATATATTATGGGTTTCATTTAGAATAATTATATCATTTTGATAAACATCTTATCTCAAAAAAGTTTCACGAGATTACTCCAGAATTTCAAGTTATGTAATTGAAATCCTATTGGATTATGCTTTCCTTGTTTTAAGTTAAACCTTAAAAGCTCATTCATAGCTTGTTTCTCCAGAAACTCATCCAAGATATGATGCTGTCATTTATTTTGAGTACTTAATTGGGACTACTGCACAGGATTGTAAATAGGCACTGTATCAGACATTGTTCAAGACTTTGCAAAAGTTCTCCACTTTCACATCACCAGTTGGTGCTTAGCTTCCACTTAGTTAGTTTTTGCAGCTGTCCCTCTTGCTCAGCTTACACCAGCACAATTTTTTTTGATCATTATTGATGTTTAGAAGTAGTTTGTTTGATGAAATCGAGAACAGATACTTCCCAGCCTCTGAACGACATGGGCAATAGCAAATTAACACCATTCAGAAAAATTGTTGATTTTCCCTTCAGTGTTTAAATGGTGGGATGGGAATCTTACAAGTGAGCAGTGGGAAGCCTATTTGCATATATCTTGGACTCCTCCAGATGTGCCCAGCATCATTGATGGTAGTCTGCAGAAAATTTGATTCCCTCCCTGTGACATCAAGAAATGGCTAGATGTAATGGATACTGAAAAGGCTAGGTCCTTACAACATTCTAGCAATAGCACTGAAAGATGCATGCTCCTGAACTTGCTGGGCTCGTAGCCAAACTGTTCCAGTACAGCTGCCACCCTGGCTACTACTCAACAATGTGGAAAATTGCTCAGATATGTCCTGTACACAAAAAAGCAAGACAAACCCAATCCAGCCAGTTGCCATTTCAACCGTCTATTCTCATTCAATGGTCAAATGTTCAAAGGTGTCACTAACAGTACTATCAAATAGCATTTCCTTAGCAATAAGCAGCCTATTGACAGTCAGTTTGCAATCTTCCAGGACAATCAGCTCCTGATCTCTTTACAACCTTGGTTCAAACATGGACAAAAGATCCAAACTCTGAACATGAGGTGAGAATGACTGTTCTTGGCCACATTTCACTAAGTGTGGCATAAAGGACCTTAGCAAAACTAGAATCAAAAGGAATCAGGAAAACCCTCATTTGGCTGGAATGATACCTGGCACATATGAAGTTGGTCGTGATTATTAGCGGTCAGTCATTTCAGCTTCGGAACATTTCTGCAGACTTTGTTCAGGGCAGTGTTCTGGGCCCAACCATATTCAATTGCTTTATTAATATCCTTCCATCTGTCATAAGGTCAGAAGTGGGGATGTTTACTGACTATCGCAGAATGTTCAGCAGCATTTGTGACTTCTCAGGTACTGAAGCAGTCTATGTTCAAATGCAGCAGAGATGGCCAATATCCAGGTTTGGGTTAGGCAGTGGCAAATAACGTGCATGCCAGGCAATGACAATCTCCAACAAGACAGCATCTAACCATCACCTTTTGACATTAAATATAACTATCATTACTGAATTCACCACTTTCGACATGCTGTGAGGGTTACTGAAAATCAGAAATGGAACTGGAATATCCATTTAAGTACAATGGCTACAAGAGCAGTGTCATGAAATGAATAACTTACCTCTTGATTCACCAAATAATGTCCACTTGTCTACAAGTTAAGAATCTGATGGAATATTCCGTACGCTCGAGACACCACTCAGGACAAAACAGCTTGGTTGATTTGAATCATATCCACCAAGAGTCACACCCTTTGCCACCAATTTTCAGTAACATCTATACAATGCACTGCAGAAATTCACAAAAGCTCCTTCAAGAGCACCTTCCAAATCCACAGTACTACAGTTGAGAAGACAAGGCAAGCAGTTACATGGGTAAACCAACACATGTAAGTTCTTCTCCAAGCCATTCACCATCCAGTGTTGAAAATGTCACCATTCCTACGTTGTCACTGGGTTCAAATCCTGGAGTTCTCTCCCTAATAGCATTGTGCATTGACTCATACAGCGCAAAGAAAGCCCTTCAGCTCATTGATTCTGCACCAAAAATAACTGCAACTAAAAGTGTGTTAATCCTAATTTCCTGCACTTGTTCCATATCCTTGATTGTTATGATATTTCAAGCATTGATTCAAATCCTTGTTAAAGGCTGAACAGTATCCAGCCTCCACTACCTTCCCAGGCAGTGTATTCCAGATCCCCACCACCCCCTGTGCCAAAAAGTTTTTTTTCTCAAATCCTCTCTGAATCTCCTGCCCCTTACTCTAGAACAATACCCCCTCACGATTGATCCCTCAACTAAGGAGAACTGCTGCTCCCTACTCACCCTATGCCATAAGCCTCATGATCTTACACACCTCAATGATGCCACGTCCCTCCCCTCCCCAACCCAACTGCCTCAGCCTTCTCTGCTGTAAAGAAAACAATACAAGATTAACTAGTCTCTCCTTATAACTCAGTTGCTCCATCCCGGGCAATATCCTGATGATCCTCTTCTCTACCCCCTCGAGTGCCATCAATTCATTCCTGTAAAGAAGTGACCAGAACTACACACAGTATCCCAGCTGTGACCTAACCAATGCCCAGTACAGCTCCAACATTATTCCCTTGCTCTTATACTCCATGCCATGATTATGAAAGCAAGTGTCCCATATGCCTTCTTAACTATTCTATTTGCATGTTCTGCCATGTTCAGGGATCTGTGAAAGTGACTACGTCGAATGGATTTCAGCTGTTCAAAAAGTCAACTCACCTCCACAGATCCCATGATACCCACATCCCATGAATTAATTCTTAAAAAGCATGAACATATCATTATTTCTGGATTACACATCAGTTATAGGCAGTCTGCTATTTTTTCAACTATAGGTAAGAAAATTGATGACAACAGTTCCCAACGTTAATGGGTACTTGTCAGCTCCAGCTCTACACTTGCTCCTCTGACCCTTCATTTTGATCAGCAATCACCAAAATCACAGGCACAGTCCATGGGCAGTGACCGTCTGAATTCTTCATCCGTGGAGGTTGGCACTGGATAAACGTCATCTTCACCACATCATCATGGCATATCTCCAACTCACTTATACTACAATACCCCATTTTGGCACTGCACTTTTGGAGTACATAACATTTCTCATTGCAGTGCTTCTGCCAGGACTCTTTGCTCAGAAGAACAGATAATCATCTCATGCATCTGAACAAGCTACATCTCAAGGTTCCTAGCTTGCTAACTTAGCACTCAGTGAATTTGAGCTTACTTGGAGTACATTTCTATTTTGCATATTGCCACATCAATGTAAAGTACAGCCTCACAGTATTTCATGCTTGCCCTGACACTTAGAACAGACACAAAGCCAGGCAACTTGACATGGTTACCAATCGTGATTAGTCAAGGGGGTGGACATGTTGCTGTACAGCACAGCACTACATCAATCTCATACCTGCATCATGGTCAGCAGCTACATGCAAACACTCTGCATCTGTTTCAACCAAATGACCAGGTCTCGAAGTCTGCAGGGAGTAATCCACAGTCAAGTTGTCAGTCCGTCAGTGGTCTGTCTTGTAATGGTGATAAGATGGTGATGGTAGCCTGGTCTACAACTGCCTGAGTACACAACTGCCTGCCTACCTCCCTCCCTTACCTTCCCTTCCTCACCTTACCTTACCTTCTCATACTTCATTTAATCTCTTCTGCTCTCGACTCGGGGAACCGAGACCCGAGCACCACTCCTCCCATCTCCTGGCTGCCTCCAAACTGGATCTTCTGGTGCCTGGAACAGGGCCTAGCATTGGCTGCACAGCTTACAAACCGCCCACCCATCAGCCGGAGCTGCTGCAGCGGCAGAGGATTTTTTTTGTAACATTCCCCTACCCCAGCCCAGTATTTATATAACCAACCTCCCCCCCAGCAGTAATTTTATAATGAAATCCCCAGCCCAGTTATTTTATAGCATGTGCCCCAAGCCCAGTAATTTTACAAAGTCCTCCCAGTCCAATGATTTATTTTATATTAACAACACCTGAGAACCCTGTGTTGTATACAACACCCCCACCCAATTTCAGTGCTTTTATGAATGCCTCCAGCCCAGTAATCTTATAATATCCTCCCAGCCAAGCAGTTACATCACCTCCTTCTAGCTGAGTAATTTTATAAACAATTCACCCACCAGTTCAGTGATTTCATAAACCCTCCAACCCAGTTTAATGCTTTTTTTTAAATAAACTCCCCCCAAGCGCAGCCCAGTGATTTTACAAGCCCACACCCCAATGATCTTACAAATCTCTACCCCAGCCCAGTGATTTCATAATCAGAGTGAGAACGACCAGCACTATGGCGGCAACTGTGCTGTCCTTCCTGTCCTCTCTCCTTCCTCCCACTCTTCTCACTTCGAACCTCACACTAACCCAGTGGGAGGCTGTGCCCAGTGCTGCATTGTTTGTCTGTACCCGACCACAGGCAATCTAAGGCCAAACAGCAATGCCTGGTCTCCAGTTGTCATGGACCTCCCTCGCCACTGGACCAAGACCTTGCACTGCTCAGCCTGTGTGGTAACCGGCAAGCAATGGTTTCCCCACATTAAAAGAACTCTGGCATAGGCACCTTCCACACCTCCAGGATGAAGTTTGGGACCTGAAAAGTCAGGACCCTTATAGACAGTCCCACCAGTGACGGACCAGAATGCTGCATCACCATTGTCGCTCGGAAACTCAGATGCTTTGATATTGACATTGCCGCCCTGAGTGAAACCTGCTGAGCAGGGGAAAGACAGCTCAGAGACAAAGGTACATAAAGGCTGATAAGGCTGGTGCTGTTGTAGTCTGGCGGATTGACATGTGCGTTGTAGAGGCTGAGTGTCAGCTCCCAGATATCTCCTCCTAGCTCCCCCTGGACCATGACTCCATGATGGAACATCTGGCCTTTGTGTCAACTACAGTCACCAACCTCATTTCGTCTGGTGATCTCCCACCCACTGCCTCCAAGCTCATAGTTCCCTAACCCCACACAGCTCGCTTCTGCCTCCTTCCCAAAATCCACAAACAGGACTGCCTGGGCAGACCTTGTTTCTGTCTGCTCCTGCCCCACAGAACTCATCTATTTCTACCTTGACTGGGTCTTTCCTCCCTTGGTCCAGTCCCTGCCCAACTATATCTGCGATTCCTCAGACGCCTTATGCCAGTTTCAGAGATTCCAGTTTATGGGCTCCAGCCACTTCCTCTTTGCCATGGATGTGCAATGACTTTGCGCACCTATCCTCCACCAGGATTCTCTCAGGGCTCACAGCTTCTTTCTGGAACAAAGGCCTGAACCGTCCCCATCCACCACAACTCTAATTTCTCTTCACAGATGCTGCCAGACCTGCTGAGCCTTTCCAGCAGTTTATATTTTTTTTGTTTCAGATCTACAGCATCCACAGTTCTACCGGTTTTTATTCAGAAAGAAAGGTGGGGTCTAGTCTGGAAAGGCAAGCCAAAAATGAGGGCCACATTCATGGAGTTGACTTCGCAACCAAAAAATGAACTGATGGGCCAATTCAAAGACTCCCTCGGCAGAATAAGTGAACACCTCACGACACTCTGATTCAACCTAGCTCGAAGCCAGTATGTCTCAGTATTCTGTGCATATGCACAAACGCTCAAGGTAACAGCTGAAGACGAGAATAAAGTCTACTTCAGCCTTGATGAATCTCTCTCAGGGGACCCTGCAGTGGACAAACTAATTGCCTTTGTGACTTCAATGCAAGAGTCGGCACAAGTGCAGATCTTTGGAGTGATGTAATCTGGAAAGAGGGAGTATGGAAGCAAAACTCCTATGGCACCCTCCTGGTGAGCAAATGTCACGAGCATATCTCTTCATCACCATCATACTGTTCTGCCAAAGGGCCAAATACAAGACAATGTGGCAACACCTGTGCTGCAAACACTGGCAGCTTCCTTGAGTAAGTCATCGTCAGAGTGAGGGATCAGAAAGATATTAAATTACCAACACCTGATCCGAGCCAGGATCAACATAAGCATAGCTCCACTGGACCAGAGCCAACAGAAGCACTGCCACAAAATGTTTAACATTGAAGCACTCAAAGACCAGGAAAAAATAGCCTCGTAGAACCAATTCATCTCGGCAAACCTAGTGAACCTTGACGATACTGAGTCGTGGGATCCCAACAGCTTCTGGTCCAGCTTTAAGTCTGCCATCATCAATGCCTGTAAAAATTTGATCACCTACTCAATCAGGAAACACCAAGACAGGTTTGCTGAGAATGATCAGGAGATCCAAGAACGGATGTGTTGAGCCAGAGGTATGTGGCATTTCTGAGTGTAAAACAACATCTGCACCTGGAAGAGAAAAGGCAGGACTGCAGGTGACTGAAGGCAGAGGTCCAACAACAAACCCACAACATGAAGAACAGGTGGAGGGTGGAGAAAACACCAGAGGCACAACTCATGGCCATCAACCATGATATGCATGGTTTCTTCTATGCTGTCCAATATGGATTAAATGCCCAAGGCCTCACCTTACTGCTGGCCAAGGACAGAATGACTCTTATCAAAGATAAAGAAGCCATCAAACAATAGTGGAGGAAGCATTTTACAGACTTCCTCTCCCATGACTCTTTTATCAATCCGAGTGTCCTTGAATGTCCTGCAGGATGATACACACCACAAGCTGAGCAACACACAAGCCCTGCTCGAAGTGGAGAAGGCCATCAGCCAGGTTAAGAACAACAAGGCTGCTGGAGCAAACAGTATCCCTACTGAGCCATTGAAGTGCAAAAACAAAGAGCTCTTGTTGCAGCTACACATCCTTATCTGCCTTATCTGGAAAGAGGAGAGCATCCCAGGAGAACTCTGAGATGCCACAGTCATGAGCATTATCAAAAATAAGAGCAAGTCAAACAGTGGTAACTACAGGGGAATCTCTTTGCTGTCGACTGTTGGAAAAGTCATTGCCAAGGTCTTCCTCAACTGTCTCCTCCCTGTGGCTGAAGAACTCCTCCTGGAATCACAGTATGGCTTTCAGCCACAGAGGGGCACAATGGACACTATTTTTGCCACGTGAAAAGAACTTACCCCTGTACATAGTCTTCTTCAACCTTACAAAAACCTTTGACACAGTCAGTCAAGAAGCATTGTGGAGTGTCCTCGTCTGCTTTGGTTTCACCATGAGGTTTATCACCATCTTTCACCTGTTCCATGATGGCATGGAAGTCATGATAATGACAATGGTTCCATTACCGACTCATTCCCCGTTCAGACAAGTAGGGCTGCATCATCGCCCCAACACTCTATCTACCCCGCTGCAATGCTTCACCTGACCACTGACAAGCTCCCTGCTGGAGTGGCGCTAACTTACAGAACAACTTACTAAACCTTTAGGAAATCATTCAACCTCCTCCCATCTTGAAATAAAAACTAAAGTCACCCCAAGCAGTGTCATTGAGCTGCAGTATGCAGATGATGCTTGTGTATGTGCAGTCTCAGAAGATGTACTCCAGACCATAATCAGAACCTTTACAGAGGCATTTGATGGCACTGGCCTCACCTTGAACATCTGCAAGTGAAGGTCCACCTTCAACCTGGCATGGCATTGGGGAGTGAACCCATGGTCATCATGCAGTTCACACGGAGGCCTTAGGGAATGTTGACCACTTCCAATCACAAGGGAGTATCCTGTCAACCAAAGCAGCTAGTGGTGAAGAGATCCTGCATAGTCTCCAGCTGCCTGAGGAAAAGGGTGTTGGAAAACAACAACAACAGATCCAAAACAAACATTTTGGTTCACAGAACTGTGATCGTTCCTGTCCTACTATATGGCTCTGAGATGTGGACTGTCCACAGCAGTCACCTCAAGGTACCACCCACGCTGCCTGTGCCAATTCCTGTGAAACTGCTGGAGAATAATGCACCAACACCAGTGTTTTCAACCAGGTCAACATCCCCAGCATTAAGGCATTGACCACCCTTGATTGGCTACAATGGGCTGGGCACATCATCTGCATGTCTGACATGAGACTCCCTAAGCAGGTGCTCTACTCCCAGCTTTGAAATGGCTGTCAAGCCCCAGGTGGAGAGAGGAAGCACTTCAGTGAGACCCTCAAGGCCTTACTGACGAAGTGTTGCATTCACACAGACACCTGTGAATCACTGGCCCAAGACTATCCAAAGTGGAGCAGAAGCACCCAGGAAGGTATCGAGCACCTTGAGACTTGCCAACAGGAAAAAAGCAGAATTCAAGCAAAAACCGGAAAAAGGAGCACACTGCCACACCAACGCCACACACACCGCTTCCAGTGACCATCTTTTGCTTCAAGCGTAACAAAGCATGTGATAACCACATCTGTCTGTACTTCCACCTACGGACTCACCCAGAGAGTGGAAGAGAGTCATCCTTGTCTGTGAGGAACCACCAAGGAATGAACGCGTCTGTCAATCAAGGGCATCATCTGATCTAAGTCCAGAGGTTTGGATGTGATCAGTCAGCCACTTTCAGGGTCAGGGCATTCTGCATCATTATAGACTAAGTAGTGAACCTTGCTCAACATGAAGGTCCAGTGCGAACAGTCTTGTCCCTAATGGTAAGGCAGTTAGGGAGCTACACATAGATCGATTAGATGTCTGATCAGGGATCTGCTATGATCGTCCTTCTAAGTTGTCCAGGCAGGAATGCCGTGGTCAGTCTTGGGGTCTGATCAATGAAATTCAAGGGGGAATTGTCAAGGGGCATTGCTTTGTCAGTGATGGTGTTTAGAGGCATCGTGCTGGTTTACAGAAAGAACAATAATTGCGAAGGTAGTCTGTTGAACATTTGTGAGTAACAGATGATTGTGTGTTGGAAGAGGTGCCTTGAGAGAGGGTAATCAACAGCTTGACTTCAATGGGAGGACACTGCGTTATGATCATTATCATAATTAAGCTGTAGGGCCAGTGTTCAGGGGGTGATGTGAGAAGATGGAATTGTAAATTAAAGAACTTGATAGGAATTTGGGAAACTTCGGACTGCTGGGGTCAACAGAGAGTCCAATGAAGAAACAGTTATTAGGGTTTGGACTGGGACACCTAGAATAATAGGTTGAGTTTGCAATTCACTCAATGAAGTATGACCTGCGTTACCTTCCATCATCATCTGAATGGCAAATGCATAATAGAAATGAAAAACAGCTGCCATTAAACCAGGAATAAACAGTGTAAATGTATTTTTCTGTATGAGGAAGTGGGGTCCACTTGTGAGTGATGTGAGGTCCTTCAAGCGGAAACTACATTAATTAGGTACTTACACAATACTGGTTGACAACATCTGTAACATACAATTATGCATATGAAACACCTGCATGCAGAAATTATTTCAAGTGCAAATCTCGACTACAAGCAATCGTGATCATGCCATTGGTCACTACACATTGATCATAGCAGAAGCAAATTGACTTTTATAGAGTCACCTATGGGGCACTATTCACAAGTCTTGTTGTTGCGCAGGGCAAACTGATTTCTTCTTGCCTTCAAGTGTACAAATTTGACGATACGCTCATATGCAGTTCTGGCCTTTTTGAGTGAAATGAGGGTATAGTGGAGAGATGCAAAGCTTCAGTCACCCTACGACATTTGCAATCTCTTATTGTATTTGCACGTGATGACTTGTGCTGCATACATTGGAATAAGGTCTAGTACAGGGAAAGTTCCATTGTGTTCCTTGTCAGAGTCTTCTATTTCCTAAAGATCATAGACCTTCTGTATTGAAGACTATGAAAAACTGTGTATGATGTGACTACTGTCTGCTAAAATTATGAGGGACTTGTTCTGTTTCTCACATTCCTTAATAGGTTCATTGGAACTGTATCCAATGGATCTACCCACAGAAGGTTTTATTGTTGTTATGGCCACTGTACAACAAAGGCACAGAGAAGCTGAGGAGCAAGACAAATTTCAGCAAATCCCCCCTTCCCTTCCTTGACATCTCTGCTTCTATTTCTGGGGATAGACTGGCCATTAATATGCACTATAAACCCACTGACATCCACAGCTACCTGGACTATGCATCTTTGCACCCTGCTTCCTATCAAGACTTCATTCCATTCTCCCAGTTCCTCTGTCTCTGTTGCATATGTTCTGATGAGCACAACTTCAACAAGGGAGCCTCCAAAAAGTCCACCTTCTTCCTCAACCAAGGATTCCCTAGCACCATTAACCACAGGGCTCTCATCCATGTTCAACCCATCTCCCGCAATTCTGTCCTCACCCTCTCTCTTCCCTCCCACAACAGCGAAAGGGTTCCCCCTGCCCTTACCTACCATCCAACCAACATTCATGTGCAGAAAATCATCATCCACCATTTCCTCAAGCTCCAGTGAGATACCACCACCAGACACACATTTCCATCCCCTCCCTTATCTGCCTTCTGAAAAGATCATTTCCTCCCTTTAGGAAATAGAAGGATCTGACAAGGAGGATAATGGAACTTTCCCTGTACTAGGAAGAGTGGACTAGGGTACCCTCACTCCCACACAGCACCTTCTCCTGCAACTGCCGAAGGTGCAACACCTTCATAGAATCCCTACAGTGTGGAAACAGGTCCTTCGGCCCAACAAGTCCACAGCAAACCTCAGAGCATCCCACCCAGACCCATCCCCCCATAATCTACACCTCCCTTAACAATATGGGTAATTTAGCATGGCCAATCCACCTAACCTGCACACCTTTGGACTGTGGGAGGAAACCCACGCAGACACAGGGAGAATGTGCAAACTCCACACAGTCGCCCGAGGCTGGAATCGAACTCGGGTCCCTGGCACTGTGAGGTAGCAGTTCTAACCACTGTGCCACTGTGACCATTTACCTCATCCTTCCCCAGTATCCAAAGGCCCAAACATACCTTCCAGGTGAAGCAGCACTTTTTCTGCACTTCCCACAACCTAACCTATCTAATCAAGTGCATTTGCTGCTCACAATGTGGTGTCCTGTACATTGGGGAAACAAAGTGTAGAACATCTGTGTTCTGCTCACAAAAATGACACCGCACTGTGAGCTTCCAGTTGCCTGCCACCTTAACACACCACCCTTTCACTGACAGACATCTCTGCCTCACACTTATTGTAGTGTTCCAGCGAAGCTCAGTGCAAGCTGGAAGAACAACACCTCATTTTCCACTTGGGGACTCTGCAGCCCTCTGGACTCAATATTGAGTTCAATAATTTTAGGGCCTGAACTCTCCCATGACTTAGCCTCCTACTCCCCACACCAGGCCTGTTTATCACATAGCCTGCCATTACATACTATCTGTTGTTAGCCACTAATCATCTCCATTAACAGCTATTCACCCTCATAGCCAGATCTTATCAACTCCTTTGTCTGTCTAACTGTTCTACTCTCTCTTTGGGATCTATCCCCACCTATCAGTTAGTTCTTAACCCCTCCTCCCAACCTATCCTCTGCATATAAATTGACATTTACCAAACTACCATCAGTTCTGATGAAGGGTCACTGGACTCGAAATGTTAGGCCTGATTTCTCTGCACGGATGCCACCAGACTTCTGAATTTTTCCAGCAATCTCTATTTTTATTTCAGCTAATACAGAACCAGCAGCAACATGAAGAATTCAGAAAAGAACGTCCCCTCAGGATGCGGAGGAGATACAGAAGGCTTAGAGGCTAATGTGCTTAATGTAATTTTATTCAAATGAGCGAGGCACAGTGTTGACACTGAATGAAGAATCTTATATGTGTTAATAAGGTCACCTTTCATTGTTCTAAACTTCAGAAATACAAGCCTGATCTACTCAATCTCTCTTCATCAGAAAATCCCTGCATATCTTGAATCAACCCAATGAACCTTTCTGGATAGTAGCCAATATACTTCCTTAAAAAGGGGACCAGAACTGTTCACAGTATTCTAGGTGTAGCAAAACTAGTTGACCTCTATTTCATTTTAAATAATAGCTAACATTTCATTTACACTCCCTTTTAGCTGCTGAACCCAGTGCTAGCTTTTTGTAATTTATGCATGAAGACCTTCAATCGCACTCTGCTTCAGTTTTCTGCCATCTGTCTCCACCTAAGTAATATAAAACTAAGAACTAAGGATGCTGAAGATCTGAAAGGAAAACCAAAACTGCTGGAGAAACTCAGCAGGTCTGGCAGGATCTGTGAGAGAAAGCAGAATTTGTATTTGAGTCCAGTGACCCTTCATAATATTCTTCCTGCCAAAGTTCCATAGCCTCGAATTTTCCCACATTACATTCCTTCTGACAAGTTTTTGTTAACTCACCTGACTTTTCTGTAATCTTCTACAGACACTGCATGTCTTCTTCATCGTTTGCTTTCTTACCTATATTTGTGAAATCTGCAGACTTGGTGATCATACATTCACTTTCATTATTATATATTACAAATAATTGTAGCCCCAACACTGCTGGTTTCAGGTTGCCACCCTGATAATACCCCTTATCCAAACTCTGATTCTTCTGTTAATTAGCCAAACATCTATCCAAGCTAATTTACCACCTCTAACATCATCTGTCAGACATGTTTTCCCCTCATGAAGACATGCTGACTCTGCTTGATTATATTACGTATTTTTAAAGCCTCTACCATTACAGCTTTATAATAGACTCTAGCATCTTCCCAATGACAGGTGTTAATCCAGCAGTCCTATGTTATCTTTGACTCCAGCATCAGCAGTTCTTACTATGTCTGAGTGAGTCCTATAGTTACCTGCCCTTTGTGAATTAGGGTGTTACATTGGCTGTTTTCTGTGCTTTGGGGACTTTTCCAGAATCCAATGTTTTCTTCGAAGAACCAGTACATCCATTATTTCTATATCTACTTCCTTTACTGTCCTAGGAAGCAATCCATCCAGTCCAAAGAAATTATCAGCTTTTGGTCCTATTTGTTTTCCCAACACATTTTGTCTAGTGATAGTTGCTATGTTATGAGCAGTATGGTGGCTCAGTGGTTAGCACTACTGCCTCACAGTGCCAGGAACCTGGGTTCAATTCCACCATCGGGCAACTGTCTGTGTGGAGTTTGCACATTCTCCCCGTGTCTGCATGGGTTTCCTCCGGGTGCTCTGGTTTCTTCCCACAGTCCAAAGATGTGCAGGTTAGGGTGGATTGGCCATGCTCAACTGCCCATAGTGTTTGGGGGTCTGTAGATTAGGTGGGTTATAGAGGGATGGGTCTGGGTGGGATGCTCCAAGAATCGGTGTGGACTTGTTGGGCCGAAGGGTCTGTTTCCACACTGTAGGGATTCTATGATCTATGTTTACTTCCTCTCTGAATGTTGCCTGTTGATTACTTAGTATTTTTGGAATGCTATTAATGTCCTCTACTATGAAGACTGATGGGAAGTATTTATTCAATTCGTCTGCCATTTCCTGGTTCCCCATTATTACTTCCCCAGTCTTTTTTCTAAGTTCTTTCCAAGAAACGAAATGTTAACTCTGATTTTTTTCTTCACAGATGCTGCCAGACTTGCTGAGCTTCTTCAGCAACTTCTGTTTTAGTTCCTGATTTACAGCAACTACAGTTCTTTTGGGTTTTTTTCTAAGTGGCCTGTGTTCACTTTGGCCCTTCTCTTCCAATGTATTTAAAGTAGTTTCTTCTGTCCATTTTGATTATACTTGCTACTTTACCCTTGAAGTTTATTTTCTCCCTCTTTATTTATTTACTTTTTTTGCACATTTCTTGTTTTTCTTAAAACATTCCCAATATGCTGTGGCTGTAAAGACAGATAGCCTCTGGAGTTTCATTCTTGTTGGTGCAGTTACCATGACAGCCAATCAGGCAAGATGATGATTTAAAGAAGCAATACATTTATGGATGTGATCTTCTATTTCTATTATGGAGCGCAGCAATTGACCTAGTTCACACCTAGACTTTAAATATGGCATTGATGGCACAAAACACAAAAGGTCCCTACAGAGGTAAGTGCTTCCATTGCTGGTGAGCACCCGATAATGCGGAAAATTGCATGAGAAAATATGATAGAGCTCACTGAGAGAAACCCTCCACGAAACTCCGTGAACTTGAAACTTAGGGCTAACGTTGAGCAACTGTCAGTTAAGTTCTGCAAGATTATTGGCATGTTCCACCATCTTGCTGTTCTGTAGCTTTCTCTACTGGTATGTCGGAACTTTTCTGGATTTAGCCTTATTAGGTGGTAGATGGATATCCATACAATGGATATTTGCAATTGACTGTTTATTTTTGGCTTCTTTGTTTCCTGAGCATATCTCACCTGAGTAACCGTGGAACAATCCCCAAAACAAGATTTTAAAATGAAGTTAATACTATGTGCAAATACATGGGACTTTCCCTCTATTTAGCTGGGGAAAGATTAAAATATCCAATTGTAACCAGTAAATTTAAACTGCTGAGACATTTAGTAACATTTTGTTTAACTTCTAAACAATAGAATCTTGAACATCTCTGGTTCTAAATGGAAAGGTTTGCTGAATTACTTAAATGTAGAAAGCTTAAAACATGATGCTCTCAATTCCATTCCAGCATGAATTTTAAAGCTTTCTGGAAAGATCACATTGCAAACAGCAATAACTTTCAATTATAAGAATTTCCTTAGGGAGCCTGTTACTATGAAGATGTTTTAATGGAAAGACATCTCCTGAAACACTGATTTAGTTTTCAAAACTGCTATAATTTTGACATTTTGCCTACTTGTTAAAATGCATACAATAGAATATTGAACAGCTTACTAAGTCCCAAGAAATGGAATTCAATAAAATAAAGGCATTCAACAGGAAAAAAAAGTCACTGAATACAGTCTTAGGTCTTGTTAAGAACATAACTGCTAAGTTCGTGGCTATGCAAGTGCTTCATGGGTTATGTTGAAAAGTTAAAAACCTGAGGTTGTAGGCATGTGTGCTGAGCTGGTGGGTTTGATTTCTTAGAATCCCTATAGTGTGGAAACAGGCCCTTTGGCCCAACAAGTCCACACTAACCCTCAGAGCATCCCCCTAATCTAAACATCCCTGAACATTATGTGCAATTTAGCATGGCCAATCCACCTAACCTGCACATCTTTGGGAGGAAACCAGAGCATGCGGAGGAAGCCATGCAGACACAGGGAGAATGTGCAAACTCCACACAGACAGTCACCCAAGGGTGGAATTGAACCTGGCTTCCTGGCACTGTGAGGCAGCAGTGCTAACCACTGAGCCACCGTGCTGCCCCTCATTGCAAATGTTTTGTCACCCTGGTGGGTAGCATAGTCAGTGCTTCTTCAGTGAAGCATTGGTATCCTGTCTTGCTTGTTATTTGTATGCCTTGGTTTGCTGGGGTGTTTGGTATTATTTCTGAGATAACAAGGTGTAGAGCTGGATGAACACAGCAGGCCAAGCAACATCACAGGAGCAGGAAAGCTTGACATTTTCGATAAAGGGCTCACCTTTGTCCCCCTCCACCCACACATCAACGAATACCGGTCATGTTTGGACATTGAGCAGTTTTTCCGCCGCCTCCACCTCCAAGCTTACTTCTTCAACCGTGAACTTAACCCTTCCCCTACTGACCCCTTCTCCCGCCTCCAACACAAGCCCTCCTCCTGGACACCACCCCAAGGCCTCCTACCCTCCCTCGACCTCTTCATCTCCAACTGCCATCGAGACATCAATCACCTCAACCTCTCCACCCCTCTCATCCACTCCAACCTCTCCCCCACAGAACGTGCAGCCCTCCGCTCCCACCGCTCCAATCCCAACCTCACCATAAAACCCGCAGACAAGGGAGGCACAGTT
The DNA here is from genome assembly GCA_024137785.1 of Ginglymostoma cirratum. NCBI lineage: Eukaryota > Metazoa > Chordata > Chondrichthyes > Orectolobiformes > Ginglymostomatidae > Ginglymostoma > Ginglymostoma cirratum. The sequence goes on from JAHRHZ010000251.1 coordinate 1,850,958, forward strand.
GTAGTAGGACGCACTGACCTCTACGTCGCTGAGGCCAGGCGCCAACTCTCCAACAGAACTTCCTACCGCCTCTTGGATCATGAGCCCATCCCCGAGCACCAAACCATCATCTCCCAAACCATCCACAACCTCATCACCTCAGGTGACCTCCCACCCACAGCCTCCAACGTCATCGTTCCCCAACGCCGCACCGCCCGCTTCTATCTCCTTCCCAAAATCCACAAACCTGACTGCCCTGGTCGACCCATTGTCTCCACCTGCTCCTGCCCCACCGAACTTATTTCCGCCTATCTTGACTCCATTTTCTCCCCCTTGGTCCAGGAACTCCCTACCTACATCCGTGACACCACCCACGCCCTCCACCTCCTCCAGAACTTCCAATTCCCCGGTCCCCAACACCTCATTTTTACTATGGATGTCCAGTCCTTGTACATCTGCATTCCCCATGCGGATGGCCTAAAGGCCCTCCGCTTCTTCCTGTCCCGCAGGCCTGACCAGTTTCCCTCCACTGACACCCTCATCCGCTTAGCCGAACTCATCCTCACCCTCAACAACTTCTCTTTCAATTCCTCCCACTTCCTACAGACAAAGAAGGCAGCCATGGGTCCAAGCTATGCCTGCCTCTTTGAAGGTTACGTGGAACAATCCCTCTTCCGTACCTACACTGGCCCTAAACCCCACCTCTTCCTCCGTTACATTGATGACCGTATCGGCGCCGCCTGGTGCTCCCACGAGGAGCTCGAACAGTTCATCCACTTCACCAACACCTTCCACCCCAACCTTAAGTTCACCTGGACCATCCCTAACATCTCTCTCTCCTTCCTGGACCTCTCTGTCTCCACCTCGGGCAACCACCTAGAAACCGATATCCATTTCAAGCCCACCGACTCCCACAGCTACTTAGAATACACCTCCTTCCACCAACCCTCCTGCAAAAATGCCATCCCCTATTCCCAATTCCTTTGCCTCTGCCGCATCTGCTCCCAGGATGAGGCACTCCACTCCCGTACATCTCAGATGTCCTCGTTCTTCAAGGACAGCAAATTTCCCCCCAGCAGTGGTCGAGAACGCCCTCGGCTGTGTCTCCCGCATTTCCCGCAACTCATCCCTCACACCCCGTCCCCGCAATAACAACCAAAAAAGAACCCCCCTCATCTTCACATACCACCCCACCATCCGCCAGACGCAACGCATCATCCTCCGACACTTTCGCTATCTGCAATCCGACCCCATCACCAAAGACATTTTTCCCTTCCCACCCTTGTCTGCTTTCCAGAGGGACCACTCTCTCCGTGACTCCCTTGTCCGCTCCACACTCCCCTCCAGCCCCACCACACCTGGCACTTTTGCCTGCAACCGCAGGAAGTGCTACACCTGCCCCCACACCTCCTCCCTCACCCACATCCCAGACCCCAAGAAGTATTTCCACATCAAGCAGATGTTCACCTGCACATCTGCTAATGTGGTATACTGCATCCGCTGTGTACATTGGGGAAACCAAGCAGAGGCTTGGGGGCTGCTTTGCAGAACACCTGCGCTCGGTTTGCAATAAGTAACTGCACCTCCCAGTCACGAACCATTTCAACTCCCCCTCCCATTCCTCAGACGACATGTCTATCCTGGGCCTCCTGCAGTGCCACAACAATGCCACCCGAAGCCTGCAGGAACAGCAACTCATATTCAGCTTGGGAACCCTGCAGCCCAATGGTATCAATGTGGATTTCACAAGCTTTAAAATCTCCCCTCCCCCTCCTGCATCCCAAAACCAGCCCAGCTCGTCCCCGCCTCCCTAACCTGTTCTTCCTCTCACCTATCCCCTCCTCCCACCTCAAGCCGCAGCCTCATTTCCTACCTACTAACCTCATCCCGCCCGCTTGACCTGTCCGTCCTCCCTGGACTGACCTATCTCCTCCCTACCTCCCCACCTACACTCACCTTTACTGGCTCCATCCCCACCTCTTTGACTTGTCTGTCTCTTCTCCACCTATCTTCTCCTCTATCCATCTTCTATCCACCTCCCCTCTCTCCCCATTCATTTTAGAACCCCCTTCCCCTCCCCCATTTCTGAAGAAGGGTCTAGGCTCGAAACATCAGCCTTCCTGCTCCAATGATGCTGCTTGACCTGCTGTGTTCATCCAACTCTACACCTTGTTATCTTGGATTCTCCAGCATCTGCAGTTCCTGTTATCTCTGGTATTACTTCTGGTTTTGTTTCTCAGCAGTTTTTACACAGGGTCTAATTCAGTGTGTTTGTTGATGGAGTTCGGGTTGGAATACCAGGCCTCCAGGAATTCCCTGGCGTGTCTCTGTTTGGCGTGTGCGATTATTGATGTGTTGTCCCAGTCAAATTTGTGTCCCTTTTTGTCCGTGTGTAGTGAGAAAAATGAGAATTGGTCGTGTTTCATGGTGGCCAGTTGGTGTTCATGTATCCGTGTAGTCAGTTTTCTGCTGGTTTGGCTTATGTAGTGTTTCTCACAGTCCTTGCATGGTAATTTGTATATTACGTCAGTTTTGCCGGTTTTGGGTATGGGATCCTTTACGTTCGTCAGTTGTTGGTTTGTGGGCTACTCTGATACCTCGGGGTCTGAGTAGTCTTGTGGTCATCTCTGAAATGTCCTTAATGTATGGTAGGACGATAAGTGATTCTGGTCGAGTTGTGTCTTCCTGTTGTGGCCTCTCACGGAGATAATGGCGGATTGTGCTTTTCAGCTATCCAGTTTTTTTTTTGAAGACTCCATAGAAGTGTTCCCGTTCTTCTTTGGGGGAGGCGATGGCCTCGTGGTATTATTGCTGGACTGTTAATCCAGAGACTCAGATAAAGTTCTGGGGACCTGGGTTCAAATCCTGCCATGGTAGATAGTGGAATTTGAATCTAATAAATATCTGGAGTTAGGAGTCTAATGAAGACCATAAATCAGTTGTCGATTGTTGGGAAAAATCCATCTAGTTCACTAATGTCCTTTAGGAAAGGAAACTGCCTTCCCTACCTGATCTGACCTACATGTGACTCCAGATCCACAGCAATGTGATTGACTCTGAACTGCCCTCTGGACAATTAGGGATGGGCAATAAATGCTGCCTAGCCAGTAATGCCCTCATCCCATGAATGAATAAGGGGAAAAAAAAGCCCTGGGTTGCTCCGATGTGTTGTGGCTTATTTAAATAGTGTCCTGATGCAGCTCTGTTTGTGGGCACTGGGGTAGTTGCTAGTGTAATTAAGTATTTGGTCCATATGTGTGGACTATGCACTAGTCTGGAGTTCCCCATTGTTTTTGCATTCTACCATTATGTCCAGGAAGGGTAGTTGGTTGTTGTTCTCTTCTTTTTTCGTGAATTTTATGCCGGTGAGGATGTTATTTATGTGTTGGTGGGTTTCTTCCAGCTTAGTGCGTTTAATAATCACAAAGGTGTCATCTACGTATCTGACCCAAAATTTGGGTTGTATCGTGGGAAAATGCTGTCCGTTCTAACCTTTGCATTACTGCTTCAGCGATCAGTGCCGATATTGGGCATCCCATTGGTGTTCTATTGATTTGTTTGTATATGTTGTCGTTGAAGGTGAAGTGGGTTATGAGGCTCAAATCTAATAGTTTCATGGTGGTGTCCTAACGATGTTGTTGGTGTCCTGGGTTGTCTGCTTACTTGATTTGTCTAGCAGTGTGGCAATTGTTTCTTCGGCTAGGTCGATGTTTACGGATGTGAATAGTGCTGTTACATCGAAGGATATCGTCATCTCATCCTCTTCTATCCTGGTGTCCTTGACGATGTTGAGGAATTCTTTGGATGAGTGAATGGAATGGGTTGTTTTAACCACTCAGTATTTCAAGTTCTATTGTAGTTCTTTGACAAATCTATATGTTGATGTACCTGGCATTGAGATAATGGGTCTGAGATGGACCCCCAGTTTGTGTACCTTGGTGAATCCGTAGAATCGATGTGCGCTGGATCCCTCACTTCATTTTTTGATAGTCTGTCTTGCTGATGTCTCGTGAGTTGTGTGATTTCTTCAGGGTCATTGTAATCCAGTTTCCTAGCAGTGGTGTTGGGTCTATCGCCAACTGTTGGTAGGACAACTGACAACCACCCTACGACAGCTACTGACAAAAGTAAAGGATCCCATACCCAAAACCAGCAAAACTGGGGTAATATACAAAATACCATGCAAGGACTGTGAGAACCACTACATTAGCCAAACTGGAAGACAATTGACTGTACGGATACATGAACACCAACTAGCCATCAAGAGACACAAGCAATTCTCACTTGTCTCAATACACACAGACAACAAGGGACACAAATTTGACTGGGGCAGCACATCGATAATCTCACAAATTCCTGGAGGCCTGGTATTCCAACTGGAACTCCATCAACAAGCACATTGAATTAGACCCTGTGTACAAACCACTGAGAAACAAAACCAACCACCCCAGCAAACAGAGGCATATAAATAACAAGTGGGACGGAACACTGACGCTTCACTGGAAGCACACTGATGATGTTACTTAGCACGGTGATGAAACATTTGCAACCAAACCCACCGGTATGGCGAGTATGTCTACAACCTCATCCATAACCCGAGCTACAAATCTTCTCGCAAACTTTAAAGGTTAAAAACCTATTATCCATATTTAGCAAATTAATTGTCAATTTTAGCTCTATGGTGTGAAAAGTTGCCAAATCAAATCAAAGATCACAGCAGTTACATGGTGGCATTTGGGTATTGCTGTAAAAAAAGACATATTGTTGAAGATATCAAGGTGTAGAGCTGGATCAACACAGCAGGCCAAGCAGCATCAGAGGAGCAGGAAAGCTGACGTTTCGGGCCTAGACCCTTCTTCAGAAAATTTTGAACCTTTTTATCTTACCATCAGGACTGATGCTAGAATACCAAATTTCAAAGGAAAGAACAGTTCATACAATTAATACTGCTAATTTTTCAAGCCTATTGCTTGGTTCAGGCCCTGAAGAAAATGAGGATGGCACACATCGGCCAGAATAAACTGGCTGGTAACTTTCTGCATTACAGGATCTTAATGTCTTGTTTATTCACATGAAAGACTTCAAGATAATTCAAAATAGTTTAAAAGAATAAAAACTGTGAGCAGGACTAAGCAATTCAGTCTACCATTCAATATGATCATGGCTGATCTCATCTCCGCCTCAACTCGACTTTTCTGCCCATTCTCGTAAAGCGTAAACACATTATTAATTAAAAATCTATCTATCTCCTTAAATTTCCTCAATGTCCCAGCATCCATCGCACTCCTGGATAGTAATTTCCACAGATTTGCAAACTTTTGAGAGAAGTAATTTCTCATCATTTCTGTTTTAAATCTACCACCACTTATCTGAAAACTATGACTGCTCATTGTCAGTTGCCCATTTCATCATCTAATTTGTCAATGCCCTTTAGCATCTTATAAACCTCAATTAAATCTCCGCTCATTCTCCTAAAGTCCAGTAACTATAGGCCTAAACTGCCCAATCTCTCCTCATGAAACAAAAAACCCTTATCTCTGGAATCAATTAAGTGAATCTCCTTCTGAACTGTCTCCAATGTAATTGCATCCCTCCTCAAATAAGGGTACCAAAGCTGTACGTGATACTCAAGGTATGGTCTCACTAATGCCTTGTTCGAGCAACACTTCCTACTTTAATACTCTATTTCTTTGATAATAAGTGCAAAAATCCCATTTTTCTTCCTTTTTACCTGTTGTACCTGCATATTAGTTTTCTGTGATTCATGTACATTGACAGCCAGACCCCTCTGCGCCAAAATACTGTGAAGTTTCTGTCCGTTTAGATAACAAGTTGCCTTCCTATTCATCCTTCTAAAATGGATGACATTTATCCACATTAAACTTCACCTGCCAAATTTTGGCCTGTTCATGGAAACTATTCATATCCATTTGTACATTCCTTATTTCTTTATTGCAATTTAGTTTCCTACCTATTTTAGTGTCACCTGCAAACCTGGCTATAGTAACTCTAGGCCTCCATTCAAATTACTAATATAGGTAGTGAATAGTTGGGGCCCAAGAACTGAACCCTGTGGCACCCTACCAGTTTTAGGTTGTTAACCAGAGTAAGACCCATTTATTCCAACTCTCTGCTTTCTGTTGGTTAGCCAGTCCTCTACCGCAACTAATATATGACTCCAACACCATGTGATCTTGCCTTGTGTGTTACACTTTTGTGTGGCACCATATCAAATGCTTTCTTGAAGTCCAGATATACTATATTTACAGGCTCCTTAGTATTCACTTTGCTTGTTACATCATTAAGTATATAGATATCTAAATTGTTGTGTAGTTCCAGAATTTTCTACTTCATTTCAATTTCCAGAATTGCTGCCATTCATTGTTGTAGGTTGTTAATATAATTTTTTGCTAGGACAAGTTTTCAGGTTCGAAAATTTAAAAAAAAGATAATTTTCATTAATAAAACAACAATTCTATGTTTGCGTGATAGGATTGCAGTCTAAATTTGGTTAGAAAACACAATTTTTCTAATGCATTTAGAAAGTTTAGTAATTTTTAGTTGTTAAGTTTTCTCTGGCAGTTTTCAGAACCCCTGTGAAAGTATATTTACAGACTGCAGAAATAGAGTTCCCTGTAGAAATTCTCTCTATTCCTGTGATGCAAAGAGGAGAAGGATAAGAAAATGGAAGGGTACGGATCAGAGTTTAGAGTCCAAAAATCTTAAGGGTTTTTCACCTGTTTTACGTTTTATTTTGCCCTGATGCCTGTTGAGGAGTGATGACAATCTCTGACTAAAGACCTTTATTGGAAGAAAAGCATTGTTATTAGTAGTCAAAACAACCATGGCCATGAATTACTTTTGCAACTGGGTACTTACAGGAAGCCTTGGGCAATCTTTGTTATATTCATCAGGAAGTGAAGCACCATTGTGCAAAGGCCAATGCTGTTCATTTCGGGCAGCCTCACAGCTTATTATCTTCTCCATTGTCTGAATAAAAATTCGAATACAGGTACTATAAATTATCAGTGTTCCTGTAGGTCCAAGGAGCAAGTGATGGAGCACATGCTGTATTGAAAGCCTCAATACAATATTTCCCTCAATTAATTAACGGAAATGCTTTTATCCACTAAACCTCCAGCTTGTTTATAATGTCAATTTCTTTATGCAAATTAATACTTTCCTTGAAGCTATTTGGGTGCTTTAATCATGTGACAATCTGCCTTATGTACCTTCATAACTCAAAACCATACATTTGGAGATTAACTGGTGATCAGGAATAAGCCCTGTAGTTATGGCTGATATCTTCTGTAGAGAATTTTCAGTCAAAGGCTGAGAATAAATATAATGAGGCTCATGGGATTGCAAGTATATCATAGGCAGAAGTCAGATCTTGGATACTTGGATAAATCTGGTAGAATTCTGTCAATAAAAGTATGATCTCAGATCTAGAGATCATCATTGTTCATAGAATCCCTACAGTGTGGAAACAGGCCCTTCGACTCAACAAGTCCACACCGACTCTCAGAACATCCCACCTAGACACATCCTCCTATAACCCACCTTATCTACACGTCTCTCAACACTATGAGTAATTTAGCATGGCCAATCCACTTAACCTGCACATCTTTGGACTGTGTGAGGAAACCGGAGCATCCGGAGGAAACCCATGCAGACACGGGGGAAATGTGCAAACTCCACACAGGCAGTCACCCAAGGGTGGAACCGAATCCAGATCCCTGACGCTGTGAAGCAGCAGTGCTAACCACTGAGCCACCATGCCGCAAATTTAAAATCCATTTGGATGGAGGTTTAGAAAGTAGGAAGGGGAAAAGAAAAACACTGGTAGGAGTAATCTATAGGACACCCAAAATCAAAAAAGGGTGATGAAAAATATGAAAGGGGAAGAAAATTCACATTGAGAGTAAACTAGCAACTACCATAAAGGAGCAAGAGGAAGGCCAAAGTGAACATAGGCCCCTTGGAGAATAGACTGGCAAAATAAAAATGGGAATGAGCAAGCGGCCGAAGAATTGAAAAAATACTTTGTATCAGTCCTCATGGTAGATGACATTTATGACATTCCAGAATTACTGAATACTCAAGAATAAAATAGGGGAGGGGAAATATATATAACTATTACTAGACATAGGGGCTTAATGCTAATCAATCCTCTGGACCTGATAGATTGCATCCTAGGATCTTAAAGGACGTTGTGGCAAATATATTTGATTCATGGGTAGTAATCTTCCAAGAATCCTTCTAGCCTGGAAAAAAATTACAGGATTGGAAAACCATCAATGTAATAATCTTATTCCAAAAGTGAGAGAGACAAAACACATGCCAGTTAACATATGCAAATGGGAAAATGTTAGCGTCAATTATAAAAGATGTAATAGTAAGTATTTAGAAGTACGTAATACAATCAAATAGAGTCAGCAAAGTTTCATAAAGATTAGATCATGCCTGACAAATTTATTAGAACTCTTTGAGGGTGTAACAAACAGGATAGACAAAGAAGAACCAGTGGAGGTAATATATTTACTTTTCCAACCAGCTTTTGAGAAGGTATTGCAAATAAGGCTATTTAATAAAATAAAACCCCATGGAGTAATATATCAAGATGGATAGATCATTGGCTAACCAATAGAAGAAAGAATTGGGAGAATGGGGGCATTTTGAGGTTAGTAACTTGTAATTATTGGAGCCACAGGGACTAGTGCTGGAGCAACAATCATTTATAATACAAAGGAATGATTTGGATGAGGGGAGTGAATGTATTCTCATTATGTTTATGGATAACACAAAAATAGGTGAAGATGGTGTAAAGAGTTTACGTATGGATATAGACAGGTTAGGTGCATGAACTAAGTCTTAGCTGATAGAATGTAATGTGGTTAAATGTAAGGTTGTGCGCTTTGGGAGGGAGAATAGAATAGCTGAAAATTATTTAGATGGAGAAATCTGGAGGAAGCTGCAGCATAGATGGATTTGGGTGTCCTATATGTATATAAATATATATATATATACACACACATAATTAACAAACCACCTACCCACTGGCCGGAGCTCCTATTGCTGCAACTGCAATATTAACACTCGTAACACTCCCTCCTCCCCAGTCCAGTGTTTATATAACCCCCTATGATTTTCATAATAACCTTCCAAACATTTTTACCACCTCAATAATCTCGTAATAATACCCCAGCCTGGTGTTTCTATGAATCTCCCAATAATTTCGTAACAACTCCCCAGCTCAATAGTCTTATGACAAAATCCCCCAGCCCAGAGCTCATGTAACCCTCAACCCCGTGTTTTAATTACCCCCAATAATTTTATAACACCCCCAGCCATGTAATTTTTATAATTCACACCCAGCCAATATTTATATAATTCCCAGTAACAAGTATAATCCCCAGCCCAGTGTTATTTCTATATAAGCCCCCTCCGTAATTTTTCACACTCCACATCTTAGTAATAATATAACATGCTCCCAGTCCAACGTTTATATAACTCTCCCAGCACTGCATTTTTTAGTATTTTTTAAACCTCCCTCCTGTAATCTTTATAACATCTTCTCAGCCCAGTGATTTTTTAAAAAAATTATTAACACCTCCAGTGTTTGAGAAAACAACCCCATCCAGTTTGTGCTTTTATAAATGCCTCCAGCTTAATAATCTTATAACACCCTCCCAGTCCAGTGCTTATATAAACCCCTACCAACACAGTAATTTTATAAACTACTCACCCACCAACTCAGTTATTTTATAAAACCCTTAACCCAGTTTAATGTTTCTTTTAAAATAAACCTCCCAAGCCACTGCCCAGTTGGTTTTATATACCCCCCACCCCAGGGGATCTTAAATTTATTAGTTATTTACCAATTATTTTATAAACCCTCCAACACAGTTTAATATCTTTTTTAGTACAAACTCCCCCACCCCCGGGCAAGTGATTTCACACTCTCAGACTGAGAATGACCAGCACAATGGCAGGAACCACGCTGTTCTTCTTGTTCTCCCCACCCACTTCCCACTCTCCTCACCTCAGTCCTCACACTAACCCAGCACGAGGTACTACCAGCACCAAACTATTTGTCTGCACTCCGCCCTCGCTGCTGGACCAAGACCTTATGCTGCTAAGCCCATGTAGTAACTGGTGTGCAACAGTTGCCCCATCTTAAAAGAACTCTCGCATAACCACCTATCAAATTGTCAGGATGAAGTTTAAGACCTGGGACATCTGGATCTTTATGGACAGTCCTGCCAGTGACAGACCAGAATGCCGCACTGCCATCATTGCTCCAGAACTCAGGCCGCACTGAGGGAAACCTGGAGGACAGCAGAAGGACAGGTCGGAGAGAACGGTAGTGGCTACACCATTTCCTAGAAAGGCAAGGCCAAAGAAGAGTGCCACATCCATGGAGTCAGCTTCGCCATCAAAAACAAATTGATGTACCAGCTCAAAGACTCCCTTTCCGGAATAAGTGAACACCTCATGACGCTCTGACTCACCTTTACTTGGAACCAGTGTGTCACAGTATTTGGTGCATATGTACCAATGCCTGATGCAGCAGCTGAGGACAAGGACAAATTCTACTGCAGCCTTGACCAATCTCTCTCATGGGTTCCTGCAGTGGATAAACTAATCGTCCTCAACAACTTCAATGCCAGAGTCAGCAAAAGTGCAGACCTTTGGGGTGATGTAATCTGGAAAGAGGGAGTTGGGAAGCAAAATTCTAATGGCACCCTTCTTCTGAAAAATGCCTCGAACACAACCTTCTCATCACCAATACACTGTTCCACCAAAAGGCCAAATACAAGACAACATGACAGCACCAAACACTGGCACCTCCTTGATTATGTCATCGTTACAGCGAGGGATCAGAAAGATGTTAAAATCACATGTGTCATGACTGGAGACGATGACTGCTGGACAGATCATCGCCTGATCTAAGCCAGGCTGAACATAAATATAGCCCGGTCATTGTGAAGACAACAGAAACAGTGCTGCAAAAAAATTCAACATCGTACCACACAAAAAAAAGCCCCATACAACTAACTCCACTTCACAAAGCTAGAGACCCTTGGCAACACTGAGTCGCAGGATCCCAACAGCCTCTTGTCTACTCTTAAGACTGCCATCATCAATGCCTGCAAAGACTCGGTCGGCCACTCAACCAGGAAATACCAAGACTGGTTTGATGAGAGTGATTGTGAGATCCAGGAACTATTATTAAGCCAGAAGCGCATGGCATTTCTGAGTGTAAAACAACAACTGCACTCAAAAGAAAAAAGGCAGGCCTACAGGCAACTGAAGTCAAAGGTACAAAAACAAACCCACGAAACAAAGAACAGGTGATGAGTGGAGAAAGCACTGGAGGACAACGAATGGCCAACAAACATGATATTTATGGTTTCTTCTGTGTTGTCAAGACCACGTATGGACCAAACACCTAAAGCCCTAGCCCACTGCTGGCCAAGGATGGACTGACACTTACCAAAGGTAAAGAAGCCATCAAAAAATGCTGAGGAGACCACTTCAGAGATATGCTCAATCAGGGTTCTGTCATTGACTGGAGCACTCTTGAACGCATCCTGCGTCATACTACACGCCATGAGCCCAACAACATGCCAGACTTGCATGAAGTCGAGCAGACCATCCACAAGCTTGAGAACAATAAGGCTGCTGGAGCAGATGGTATTCCAGCTGAGGCTTTGAAGTGCGAAGGCAAAGATCTCCTGCTGCAGGTACATGCCCTTGCCTGCCTTATCTGCAAGGAAGATACATTCTGGGAGAGCTCCAAGCCACAGTCATGAGTATTTTCAACAAAGATAATAGATCCGACTGAGGTCACTACATCCCTGCTGTCGATGGTTGGAAAAGTCATCACCAACATCCTCCTCAACCATCACCTCCCTAGGGCCGAGGAACTCGTCCTGAAGTTGCAGTGTGGGTTTTAGACATGGAGGGGCACAATAGACATGATTTTCACTATGCAACAGCTGCAGGAGAAATGCAGAGAAAAGAACCTACGCCCGTACATGGCCTTCTTCGACATTAAAAAGGCCTTTGATACCATCAATTGGGAAGCATTATGGAGCGTCCTTCTCCACTTTGGTTGCACCATGACATTTATCACCATCCTTTGCCAGCTCCGTGATGACATAGAAGTTGTGGTAATGACAATGGCTCCACCACTGACCCATTCCCCATTTAGACAAGTGTCATGTAGAGCAGCATCATTGCTCTGACACTGTTCTTGATCTACCTCGCTGTAACACTTCATCTCACCGCTGACAAGCTCCCTGCTGGAATGGAGCTAAATTTCAGAATCTCTTGGAAATTATTCAACCTCCACCACTCCAAGCAGTGTCATTGAACGGCAATACGCAGATGATGCTTATATGTGCACAATCTTCAAGGCCGTACTTCCGACTATTGACAGCATGTTTGCAGAGGCTTATGACAGCATGGGTCTCAACCTGAACGTCTGCAAGATGAAGGTCCTTCATCAACCTGGCCTGGCATTGTGGAGCAAGCCTCCAGTCATCAAGGTTCACGGCGAGGCCTTAGAGAATGTTGACCACTTCCAATACCTTGGAAGTGTCCTGTGGGCCAAAGCAGCTATTGATGAAGAGATCCTGAATCACCTCCAGTGTGCATATGCAGCCTCCAGCTACCTGTGGAAAAGTGTGTTCAAGAACAACAACAACAGACCCAGTGCCAAAATCATGGCTTACAGAGCAGTGGTGGTTCCCGCCCTCCTGTGTGGCTCTGTGTTGCAGAAAGTCTACAGCAGATACCTCAAGGTGTTGGAGCAGTACCATCAATGCTGGCTCACAGGATCCTGTGAATTTGCTGGGAAGAAAGACGAACCAACACTTGTGTCCTCGACCAGGCCAACATCCCCAGCATTGAGGCACTGACCACCCTTGATCAATTACGATAAGCTGGGCATGTCGTCTGCATGACTGACACAAGACTGTCTAAGAAGGTGCTGTAGTCCCATCTTTGAAATGGCAGGCGAGCCCTAGGTGGGCAGAGGTAGCGCTTCAGTAATACCCTCAAGTCCTCACTGGCAAAGTGCAAAATTCCCACAGATACCCGGGAATCACTGACCCAAGACTGTCCAAAGTGGAAGAGGAGAATCCAGGAAACCTTCAAGCTCCTTGAGACTTTCCATCGGATAAGAAATGGAAGCCAGGTGAAAACAAGTGAAAGGAACCCGCTGCCACACCAATTTCCCCAACCGCCTCTTCCCATGACTACCACCTGCCCAAAGTGTAACAGAGCCTGTGATAGCCGTATCGATCTGCACAGCCACCTACAGACTCATCCTGAGAGTGGAAGAGAGTCTTCCTTGTCTGTGAGGGACCGCCGATGATTCGATGAAATTAGAAAAATAAGAGGTGACCTTATTGAAGCATATATGACTGTTCAGGGTCATAAAAGGGCAGAAGCTGAGAGGTTGTTTGCCATATGGGAAAGTCCAGTATTAGAAGGTCTAATCTTGGAGTAGGAGACACCTGGTTAAGACAGATGAGGTGGAATTTCTTGCAGAGGGTAATGATCCTATGGAATTCTTAACCACAGAGGAGTACGGAGGTAATAGGGTTAGGGTCATGTCTATTAAAGCCTGAGATAGTCAGATTTATAATCAGTTTGGGAATCAAAGATTATAAAATAGAAGCAGGATAGTGAAGTTGTGAACCATCAAATTAGCAATAATCCCATTGAAAAATAAGCTCAATGGACGGAATGGCTTGGCTCTGCTTCTATTTCTTACGGTCTAATGAAGATATTCATTTTCCAAGATGTTAAAAGGAGAACTAAAAAATCTATGAGTAGAGACTGTCTCAAAATGCCTTCAGTCAATCAGAGTCAATGATTTTTTTGACCGTATCAATGATAGCTGCTGCGATATTGTTCAGTGTTTCAGTGCTTGAGATATTTTTGTATTAAATCAGATGCCATATTATCAAATACGGTTTTTTTTCTATTTTATTAAAACAATTGAAACAATTCTTAGTTACTGAATAAAGCTCTGAATTTTCCAAAACTATTGAAGTAGTAAGGAATTCACTAACCACTATTAGGGGCTATGATCCTTCAAATTATAATAATGATTGTTACTTTTTTTTCTTTTTTCAATTGCTTTTGCTTAAGCATCTAAGCGAAGAATTAGCTGGGCATGTTTTTAACAATACCATCATTTAAAAGCTCAGAAATTTATTGATTTACTGTTAGAAATCTTAAATCTTCTCCTCACCCTAGTTTTTCAAGTAGAAAATATACTTCTTTGTCCTCTCAAAAAGGTCAACTTTTCTCTGGCAGTCCAAAAATCAGCCTCTTTTCACATGTACTGAATTCAGATTACTCCCCTTAGCTACTTGAGGGCTTTTACTGCCTCTCTCTAATTTAGAAAAAAATCTTGTTTCCCCTATTACTGGTAGTAGACATCTTTTGAGACTATTGAGTACTATGGTGAATTCCCTGGAGGGTTTTACTGTTCAGAGGTGCTTCCTTCATTGTTGCTGTTCAGCTCTTGTAGCTTTTACCTGGCTGCTAGCTGGTCCTTTACCAAAGATCTATTTAAAAAAATTATATTTCACAATCTAGCCTTCTCTTCTCCAGATAATCTAAGATCTGTTTCTTAAGCTTCAGTGTTACCATGATTTTCTCAGGAATGGTCCCATTAGTGCCTCCATTTTTTACCAGGTGTTTTGATGATAGTCTCTGAGTTTGTGTTCTTTGCAAACTGGTTGAAGAGAAGGCAAAGTCAAGAACTGCTTTCAGACTTAGAGTTCCAACTAACACTGTTTATTATTCATTAACAGTAAATACTTCGAACATGATTATCATTGCAATCCCAGGCTCTGACAGTTACACGTTTGTGTTTAGTCTAGTGTTTTGTGCCATTTGCAATACAATATGCTGTTTCGTGCATTGTTGAACTCCAAGTTTACTGAGACATATATATATTTTAAGTATTACTAGGTAATTATAACTGTGGGGGTATCGTGCTAGTGCTAGCTGCCTCTGAGCTTGAAACTCTGACTTTAAATCCCCCATCAGGATTTGATGCCCAAGGAAGGTTTGTTTGTAACATGGCCAATCAGGTTATGTACTGTCATGTAAGGTGTGTGATATATATGTAAATGTTTCTATCGGTTGGATTTGGAACTACTAGCATATGGGACAATGATCTATGTGTATGAGGATAATCTGTTAATATTTCTGAAGTCATCATTTTCAACTAGTATGTGTAAACTTGGACAAAGGAAAGAACAATGGACTGGGCCCTTCTGGAGTTATGATAGGAATTGGTTTGTATTGTTTGAATTTTACAGTCAGAGAGAACATGCATCAAAAGGTATTAGATTTATTTAGAATAATTAAGGATTGATTTTGGCTGCTAAAAACCCAAAGGCTAGGAAAGCATTTGGGCAGTTCACAAAACACCTGGCTGGGGTTAGATGTTAGAGTAGTTTCTCCTGGAGTTAGTTCAGAATAATTAGGAAATTGATTATGTCAGTTTAAGTTTGAAAATTCCAGACCATTGAGTGACAAGGGTGTACAATAGTTAACACTGCTGCCTCACGGTGTCAGGGACCAGGGTTCAATTCCAGACTTGCGTGACTGCCTGTGTGGAGTTTGCACATTTTCCCTATGTCTGCATGGGTTTCTGCCGGGTGCTCCGATTTCCTCCCACAGTCCAAAGGTGGACAGGTTAGGTGGATTGGCAATGCTAAGCTTCCCTGTAGTGTCCAGGCTCTGCAGGCTGGGTGGATTAGTCATGGTAAATTTGGGGTCATGGAGATAGGGTAGGGCTGAGTCTGGATGGGATGCTGTTTGGAAGTTCAGTACAGTTTCAATGGGCCAAATGGCCTCTTTCTGCATTGTAGAGGTTTGATGATTCTAAGAAGTATTTGGTTAAAATCATGGATGTGTTATTTGAAGCTAACGAATTTTAAATTCATCTGTGTGAATATTTAAAGAAAAGGCTATATGTTCTTGAGACCAGGAATGAGAAAAAAAGCTATAGATGTGTTAGGGGAGAACTTGTTCTCCGATACTGTAAGTGATGCAGTTGAGATGGATTGTACTTCTTTTCTGCTGTGTCTTTCAAAATCTTTCACATTGTGTTATTGCATAAATAACTTGCTTAGTTCTATTTTATTTCCATTTAGTTCATGTAACAACATTACATTTTATTGTTAAAACCAAATCTGTAGGGTTCATGCTCATGCTAAAAGGAAAAATAACTATGATAAATGAAAAATAGTATGATCTAACAAGTCAGAATTCAGTGTGGAATCTGACTTGTCCAGTAGCAACATTAGTTGCGATCATACAATATCAGTGCGCCAATCTTTCCAACATACGCTAATGACTGGCAGTAGGAATGTGAGAAATCCTGGTTAGCAAAGAAAATTGGAGTCTCTGACATCACTACCCATAACTAAAGATTACAATGAGCTTGTAAAAGTGTAGATAAGCATAGCAATTTGGACTTTTTGGTAGGTGTTTGGCTCAGTTGGATGGATCACCAATGTGGGTCAGATTGGTGCCATGAACAAGGGATTCAATCCTGGTTCCAACTGGGGTGAATTCAGCACCTGCTTTCTTAGCCTAACCTGAGTGGGTATAATGGTGGCATAGGGTGTATCTGTCATCAGGCTAAGAACTGAAGAAGAAACTTCAAAACACCACCGTAACCACATCAACAATGAAGCTTGGTATCTACAACAGTACAACCTGCTCGTGCCATTATGATTGTGCGATGTAAAACCTACACGCTGAAAATCTGAAATTTAAAAAGCTGCATGATTGTTATTCCCACTTTTATCCCAAACTAAAAATGCTACTTCCAGTTTCTCGATGGTCCATGGCTGATTTTTCCCTTCCTTAATTTCTTTCTCTTCATTTTTGAATGTAGGCAGTCAACCAATATCCACTATGAACCTGAGATAATAGGTACTGCAGATGCTGGAGAATCCGAGATAACAAGGTGCGGAGCTGGATGAACACAGCAGGCCAATCAGAAAAATTTTTTTCTGATGAAGGGTCTAGGCCCGAAACGTCAAGCTTTCCTGCTCCTATGATGCTGCTTGGCCTGCTGTGTTCATCCAGCTCCACACCTTGTTATCTCCACTATGAACCTACTGACTTCTTCCCACCCCAATTTATTACTCTATTAATCTCGTGGTTTTTCCATCACTATCATATCTGTTTGGATGATGCAACCTTCCGTACATACATTTCAGATGCACCTTATTTTTACCTCAGTTAAGGATTACCTTCCACATGGTTGAAAGGGTTCTTTAGAGTGTCTACTCATTTCCTGCATTTCCACCGTTATGCCTGCTCCTTTCTCCAATAACTATCTCAGAGATTTCTTATTCTTATCTTGCACCGCGTCATTTAGCAGATTAACCTATGCCGTTTCTGCCACTTCCAACATAATGCCACAACTAAACACATCTTCCCCTTCTCTAAGATTTCAGCCAACTCCTATATTCTGCACCTTCTGCTCTCTTTGCACCAATGCTGAAGACCATCCTGAAGTCAACTGAATGGGACTGGCCTATTTACTTCTATGCACCAGTTAATATACATCTGCTGATGGAGAATTAGAAAACCCTAGTTAGAAAATTAGATCAGGTGAACCAGAGCTCATGAGGGAACTGGACTAGTGGTTAGTGAGTGAGACTGTCACCTTCCCATTTGAGGCTGAGGAAGGCATTTCCTATTGTTAAAATCTCATGCTGCTGAGAACTAACCAGTTTCTATCTATAAGGAAGGGTGTTTGTGAAACATTAATGTACAGCTGCTACGTTTATTGTGAGCAGCTACAAACAAATATGACGTTTAAGTATAAATTAATGGCAACATAATAGAAGTTTGTTTCTTCATTTTCAGACACCAATGGAGCATCTAGGAGTTCTCCTGAAATCACAAAAATGGTGAGCAGAGACCAGTTGTTGCCACCATGTCAATAGAGGAACAGATTACAGCTCTGTTAATAAGTGAGGAGAGAATGGGAATCATAATGATTTTTAGGTCATAATGGCCGCAAGTTGTGCTGCTGTTTCTCAAGGTGTTTGTGGTAGTTGCCCTTAAATCAGCAGGGTCATTGATCCATAATGTTGTATTCTGTTGATAGCTGGAATCCTGGTGCTTTTTGGTAAGTAAACCATGTACTTAGTGAATTGTGCAAAACTTTTGGTTTTGTCCCTCAGGAGGAATTGCAATTCAGGAACAAAGGGTAAGGATGACGACAGAAGAGCCTCCAATTCAAAACGAAAGCTAACATTATCTACCAAAGATGGCTATATGCAACCCCATAAATAATTTGCGGAAAATGAGCCATCAGTACCTACCATGACTGTGATACTCAGGTTACAACTAAAATAATCACCAGAATAGATTAAAGAAAGGTATGTGTCCTGCTCGGGTGCAGCATATTGCTGGAAATAATATTCTGGCTTGTCTTTAATTTGGGTTTTTATTTTAATAAACTAGAAGCTGCACTGACATTGTGTTTTGTTATTACTGCAGGAAAATTGATATTAAAAATGAAAAATTTAGACAATAATAAGTTATTAAGAAAAGAGACTTAACAAATGATCATGTTATATTGTGTTGCCAATTTGAATGTTAAGTTTGTGAGCTTCAGGAAACTATGTAGGAAAGAGACAAACTGCTATTTTTCTCCAAGTAATCATAAGTAATCCATTCCCAAGGGAAAGTGTATTTTTATTTCTCTATTCCTTTCCTTCATTTTTTTCTTCATTCTTTTTCTTCTTCAAAACTTCACAAAGTCTTCATCCCAAAGTCAGCTCATGAATGATTGGCACTTGGGCTTTGTACACTCATGGAAAGTAAGATGATAGCTCTGTACAAATAAGAGGTTGGCAGTTGTTTGTTTAACATTGTTGCTCAATGTCAAATGTCATCCAATTGTACCTACTTCTAAAAAAATACTATCTGGCATTAATTATGTTGAATAGTAGAAATATAGTACATTTTACTTCTGCTTTCATTGTACAGTCCAAATCAAGTGAATAGATCTTGACTTGAGCCAATGTGTAAATGTAAATTGTCAATGAAAATAAAGTGGAGAGAGAGAGAGAGAGAGAGAGAGGGGAGTAAAATACATGGCTGACTTGCTAACCACTTATTTTAATATCTTGACAGTCAAAATCCAAACAGGATTGTTTAAAATACGGTTGTTTATCAAAAGTTGTGTATCATTCTCCCTGTCACACTTGGAACATTGCATAAAAATGAGAAATTTTGATTTAATTTGCTCAACATTGATGACTGTGTGATTTTTTTTGCACCTTTTGTATCATAAATAAAGTAGCCGTGAGGGATCATTGCTGATACGTGTGACAGCCTACTTTGACATATTGTGTTTTTAACCAGTTGTGAGGAGCAGAGCCTTCTGAGCTGAATCACAAAACCCAGAGAAAACAAAAAGTTATATTATTTGCCTTCCTTTACGCCATATTACAGATACTGCTTGTCAGAATATTGTGGAAAGTTCTAGGTGTTGTTCACAGGGAGATCTGTAGCTTAAACAACTGCTCCTGAAGCTAAAGGAGGCTAGAGTCACTCAAATAATGCTTGTGCAAGTTTGACGGTGAAAGAGTATATGCAAAAATATGTGTATGAGAGACAGCAGCAGGCTCTTTTTATAATCACAAACATTAAATTTGATCATTGTCTTCATAGCTGAAGTGTAATCGTGCTAAATGCCGGAAGTTTCAATTTAGTTTATCAGATGACAACTAGCTGATCACATAGACTTGATATCACTCTCTGTGCCAAATTATAAATTTGCAGTGTGTCATATTTTGTTGTATAAAATTCTGGCAGCAGGGTAACAACATTTTTTTGTCTCCTGCACATTGGAAGAACTATCACTTGTTGACTTTGTCCAAATTAATTTTATGTACATTAATTTTTTGAAAATTAAAAATTAACAAAATGTATGCTGAAAAATTAACAAGGCCATTCTAAACCCTGATGTCCATTCACTTTTACAGTGTAAATATTCCAAAGAATGAATGCATTAGACTTTTCAATCTACCCTTTATGGTTGTAGGCATTTAATTTTGTGGTAAGTAGTACTGTCTGGTCTGGTGAAAATACACTTAACATAAATGTACATTATAAAAAGCTATTATTGTGGAAAAATAACATAAATTTATTTACATACACATCTAACTAGTGACTAAAATGTGTCTTACAAGTTCACAGATGCTGAAGTGAGTTCCATAACTGTATGAAACTGAATCCAAACACTGTCTCTGTTCTGGGTTTGTAAGTTATTTGTCGGGCCACTTTAAAAATTCTTGTGTCAGTTTCAGCCAGTTGTTCTACAGTAGCAAGATGCTATATTTAACCATATTATAGAATATTTTTACACGTATATCTATAATATACTAACAGGTATGCCAACAATTCTTCAAGTCAATTGGAAAGCTCACTTTGAAGGGGTAACATGATGCCACAAAACACTGAAAAAACTGAGAAAATATATTTCTTTGTGTGTTCATTTCCCTATTGACTGTTTTGTAAATTTGGAATATGTGAAGGTTCTTCAGGTAGCACAATGTTAATGTTAATTCAGTTTTTAGCTACAATTAGCCACATTTGGGGCTTAAAAATTTTAACTATGAAAGCAGTTTGGGCTGAGACAGGTTTTGCGTTTTTGACAAAGTGTCAGTTCTGTCGAGTTTTTTTTCGAGGTTTATTGTTCTGAAGCCTAGTGAAATTTATCACTGTATCTTACCAAACAGGCTTCTTTAACTTCCTACCCTGCCCCTTGTCATCTGATTCTAACCCTATCTTACAACTGGTTATTCCCAGAAGAACTTTCTACTTACTGGACATTGCCAAGCGACCAGTCTTTCAAGTGCTCACATCTTTTAAAAAGCGTCTTTTCATTCGGACTAGAATTGCAATCGTAACATTGCTCTCCCCAGCAGTGTAATGGCACAGCAGCTACAAAGCCACGGTGCTAATAGCACATAGCTGGCATAGTGACACTCTTTTGCACATTCAACCACATTTCTCACCCTTAGATAACACAGTGTGGAGCTGGAGGAGCACAGCAGGCCAGGCAGCATCAGAGGACCAGGAAAGTTGATGTTTCGGGTCAGGACTCTTCTTCAGAAATGGGGGAGGGGGAAGGGAGCTCCGAAATAAATAGAAAGAGGAGGGGTGGGGCTGGGGTAGGTAGGTGGGATGGTGCTTGTTGAGTGCAGGTAGGTAGTGGTAGGGATTGGTCAGTGAGGTGGGAGGAGCGGATAGGTGGGAGAGAAGACGGACAGGTTGTGTTAGGTCAAGGAGGTGGAGATGAGATGGTGGGTTGGTCATGGGATGAGGCCACTCCCAATGTTGCCTCCTCTACATCGGTGAGACCCAGCGGAGGCTTGGAGACCACTTTGTAGAGCACCTGTGCTCTGCTCACGACAGACAACAACTCCTTCGAGTTGCGAACCATTTCAACTCCCCCTCCCACTCCCTGGGCGACATGTCCATCCTGGGCCTCCTCCAGTGTCACAGTGATACCACCTGGAAACTGGAGGAGCAGCACCTCATAATCTGCTTTGGGAGCCTACAACCCAATGGTCTCAATGTGGACTTTACCAATTTCAAGATCTCCCCACCCCTGGCCTCATCCCATGAGGGATGCACACCTTCACTCAACTATCACCATCCCACATACCTTCCCCAGTCCTACCCCTCCTCTCTCTATTTATTTCAGAGCTCCTTTCCCCCTCCCCCATTTCTGAAGAAGGGTCCTGACCTGAAACATCAACTTTCCTGCTCCTCTGATGCTGCCTGGCCCGTTGTGCTCCTCCAGCTCCACACTGTTATCTCTGACTCCAGCATCAGCAGTTCTTACTATCTCTGACATTTCCTACCCTTGTTGCTGTTTACCAGACACCCAATGTATTTACCTCTCCTTAGCTATACCCCATCTAAGAATCCGTTCTAATCACTGCTGAACTGTCCACAGAGCCCGTTGGAGACATGGCACTTTTTATTGTCCAGTTGTGGAACATCACATACAGACAAGCCATTGAATAATTCCAAACATGTGCCAGCAAAAATGAACACAAACAAAACCAGTAGAGGTTGTGGCTCGCTCCCACATCGTAAACAAAATGCTGGAATAATGAGCAACAAATATATAACATTTGATGCTGTTCTAATGCAACCAGCTCTCATCTACTAGAACTGGGATTCAATCAGGCCCTGTCCAGCTTGTAGCAAGTGACTTGGCTGAGCTTTGTCATTCACAAGGAGCGTTTCTTCTTCCCAAAGTCTTCATCCCTTCCTTGAAAGATTACGCTCATTCTCCCAGTTCTCAATGTGATATTGCCTGCTCCAGTTGTGCAGATGACAACATGCCAGGATGATCCAAACTCTGTATTGTTTCATCCAACAGGATGACGAAGTACAGGATGAGGTGCTCTACCCACTGCCAAACAAGGAACAATCAGTAAAACTGACCAACAATTTACACTGGTCCAACTGAAGGCTGAGATGAAGAGGAATTTCTTCTCTCAGAGGGTTGTGAATCTTTGCAACTCCTTATCACAGAGAGCTGTGGGAGTCGAGTAAGACAAAAATAGATTCTTGATCAGTAAGGGAATCAAGGGTTACTGGGAAAAGGCAGGAAAGTAGAAGTGAGGAGTGCCAGATCAGCCATGACCTGATTGAATGTTGGGGTAAGCTTGAGGGGCAAGCTGTCGACTCCTCTTCCCATTTCTTATGGTCTTACAGTCTAATGGTCTAACTTGCATTTTATGGTGAAATGGTACTCAAATAATACAAATATATTAATTTCCATTTTTTTTTGGTACTGGTTACTCGCCTCTAGGACATTAATGTCAAATCTGTCCATTGACATTAACAGAAGACTGTGACAAGCTGATGCAATTCAGACTTCTGCTTATTCAGCATCATCCTACACACCATCTCATTGAGGATCTCATCTAGTCCTCAGCAACAGTACACATCTGCCACTGGGCACTATGATGAGCTGAAAAGTTATCCATATTTTACTCCTGGCCTGGTTGCAACCACTTGTGTCTGGAGATTTAGCAAGTCTTGATCACAATTCTATACTAGTCTCCTAAGTAAGATTAGTGAGAGATAGGAATAAGTGGTAGTGATTGTGATGTCATGGGATATACTCTTTATTGATTCTTTATTTTTTCAGACACTTCAGGTAAGTCTCCCTTTAAGGTGCCCTGTTTTTATGAGAACAACCTCAATTCCTTTAACTGTCCACCTTACTGGAGTTCCTCATCCCTGTTATCACTGTAGTATATCTTTCTTGTAATCTCTGCAAAACTCTAAGTGTGAAGACTAGAACCGGATAAATTATTCCCTCTGGGACTTGCCCAATGTTTAAAAGTTCAGTATAACTTCCAGGCTTTTATACTGTACATCTCTACTTGTCCACTATGCTCTCCATTTCCTCCTAAGACTATTTCATGCACAGTGATTAAGAAATTTAATACAGGTAGTTACAACAGATCATTAATTAAACAAGCTATGAAAGTAATTACATTATTAATAATAACATAAACTCTTTAAGAGCTTTGCTAGTTTGGGAAGGTAAATTATCCAAACTCAATTTACATATAAATACATATAAGATGTGTTCCTATACATATAAGATGTGTTCCTTTTAAAATTGGTTTAATCCCAATATTGAAACTAGGTTAGATTATAATAATGGTCTTTGGATTAATGTTAAAACAAACTGGGATAATTGTGTTATATTTTTCAGTATCCTCTGTTTATCTTCTGGTAGATTCTCTTTGTTTACTTTCATCTCAACTACCTTATATTAACTGTAACTCTATTTAATTTTTGTGTAATCAATAATTTCTGTATTTTCTCAGTCCTGTTTATAGTGTTACTCATTTCCATTTATCAGGTTATATTCTCCCCAATTAGTGCACTCCGCTTTGAGCACTTGAATTTTTACATTTGTCCATAGTTGTGGAGCTGGAACAGCACAGCAGACCAGACGTCATCCGAGGAACAGGAAAATTAATGTTTAGTGTTCAAAACCTGTTCTCATTTATCCTATATGCCACATTTCTTACTTCCATACGTTTGAGCAAATTGTTCATTCTAGATAAAAATATTGTTGAAACAAAGGGCATTGCTTGCAAATTCCAGTCATACATTTATTCATTCAGAAACTTGATTCTGCTGCTGAGCAGCTTGTACATTTTAAACAGTATGCCGACATCTGTGTAGAGTGGATAATTTACCACCAACTTGGATTTGGTGATGAAAATAGACAAAATTGAATATAACTATGCATTGCTGGTCTGTTCAATCTCATTACTTGAGTTAACATTGACATTCCTGGGCTGAAGGAGGAGAAATAGTTTGCAAAATGTTCACACACTGCAGTCATCAGAATAAGGACAATAACTGGACTGTACATATGGGATGCCTTACAGTAAATGATTATTCATTTTCAGAATGAGCATCTCACCACACAACAGATGGCTCAGTTGTTGAATGATTTGGGACCAATATTTGCACTTACCTACTGCTTACTCAATTTTTGATTGCTAGGCCAAAGCTAAAATCTTCAAGGTAATGATATTGATTAAATATTTGCAGTAGTTGCAATTATTTTATACCTTTATATTTTATGTGAAAGTGTATTGGTTATAGTTATTGCTGGAAATTAAATTAAAACATATTGCCCAAGTATCTTTCATTGAACTTAACAGAGTAAATGCCAGGATACCAGCTTACCAACTACCATAACACAACTTATCGTCCAAAAGAAAAGTGTGCCGATTGTTTGGCCAACTCAACTCTAATTGGTTGAGATATTACTATGGAGCATAGAACAGGGAACCACAGACTTTCCAAACTCCCAGGTAGTTAAAAAAAAAACAGAGAATGGGCATCTGCATAAGAATACAATTCTCATCTAGCAAGCATAAACAAACTACTTTATTAGTGCTGGATAACAAGGTGTGGAGCTGGATGAACACAGCAGGATTCTCGGATTCTCCAGCATCTGCAGTTCCTATTATCTCTGATACTTTATTAGTGCAACTGAAATTGGCTGTTAATGTAGCTATTAGTACACTCAGGATTTTATGGCAGGTGTTACCTATTTGCTGAATCTTAGAAAATATATTTCATTTTGAATTTTTCAAGTTCACATTGTTTGTGAGTGGTCTGTTTTGTACCTCTATGAACAACCAACGAACATTGTTTGAATCAATCAGATAATCATTGAGATGGAGGTCTGACAGCACATTGGTATTCAAACTAATACATGATATTGATCAATTGTGTCATTTGCAGAAAACCCTTCTGGATTGACAGCAGTATGCTATTAATAGAAAATACTGGTACTAGTGACATTGCCACTGCATAGCAGTATAATGACACTGCTTGCTTGTCCATACATCAGTACGCAGTCCTCTGTTCAGTTGTTGAGGAGATTAATCCCTACCTTCCTTAAATGCTTTCTAGAGATTCTAAAACATTACAACAGACTAAAATAGAGCCAACATAGAATTACAGCAGATTGACATATATTTATTCTCCAAAAACAGAAGGGCTATGTAAAAGCCTTACAAGTTTATGAATTACCCAAGAGTTTAGAGAGCCTATGATACTCCTTAATTTCTCCATAGCAAGGCCTCAGCCAATCAGGTCACCAAAAAATTAAAATAAAAAAATTTCCATTCTAAATTGATGTAATTGTTTAATGTTTGGCAGTGTTGCATTGGTTCTGATGAGTGTAAGATGTAAAAGTTGCCTTTCTTTTCAGCAGTATTCAAGTTTTGACTTACCAAATAACTGAAGGTTATAATTTATACAATGAATGGACAAATATAAACAATAGAATTTTAGATATAAATCTCCAGCCCTCAATTGAAACCTGGACGTAATTAATGTCATTTGAAGGTCAGTCATCTTAGCACTAGGGTAGAGTCATGGAGTCAATCAGCGTGGAAACAGACCCTTCGGTCCAACCAGTCCAAGATGAACATAATCCTAAACTAAACTAGTCCCACTTGCCTGCTCCTGGCCCATATCCCTCCAAACCTTTCCTGTTCAATATCCATCCAAATGTCTTTTAAATGTTGTAATTGTACTCGCATCCACCACTTCCTCAGGAAGTTCATTCCACGTGTGCACAAGGTGGCAACAGAGTAGGATGCTCCAGCCAGAGTTCGTCCGCTCCACCCGTTCTTCTTCTTTTTTCTTCTTCTTTATGCAGCTTAAAGATTTTATAAAGGGAAAGTAAAATGCCATTTTCATGGATTAGCAAGGAGCAGGCATAAAGTCACGATTAACTGAAATTTAAATACCACAAAATGAATTGATATAGCATAGATTTTGATTCACTGATATTCCTGTGAGAGGTTAATAAATTCATTATTTCAAATGTGCAAGTGTCATATGGATGTTGGGTATTTTCCCACAAAGATAATGATGGGAGAATCAGATATCATTCACAATTAGTTGCAATTGTCACTTACTAAAGTTTGGTTACAGAGTGGTGCTGATGGGAACTTGTCATGTCCCAGATGAAAACAGTGCACTGGAAATGAAGTTCCAGTACTTCATGAACCATTTCAAATTTATTAATGATTAATTTAGCCATTAAAATAGTTAATTTGCCTGACTTTGACCTCTATCTCACATTAAAGAAACCTACACCAGGTTTCATCAACAGAAAAGAAAACAAACATTATCATGAATGGTGGTGGATAATTAACAACTCACTGGAGATGGAGGCTCCACTGATACATCTATTCTCAACAGGAACTTTGTACATCAGTATATAAGATAGGAGCGAAGCATTTTCAACAATCTTCAGGCAGAAGTGATGACTGGATAATCCACCCCAGCCTGCTCCAGAGGTCCCCAACATCCTGGATTCCAGACTATGACCAATTTGATTCATTCCATGTGATATTACGAAATGGTTGGATACACTGGATAAGGGCCTTGGGATGTGAAAGCATTCTGATAATAGTCCTGACGGCATGTGTTCCAGAACTGGCTGCTCCCTAGCCAAGCTGCTCCAGTACAGTTTCAACACTGGCACCTGCCCAATAATGTGGAAAATTGCCCAAGTATGTACCATATCACAAAAAGCAGGACAAATCCATCCCGCAAATGACTGTTCCATCAGTCTACTCTTTATCATTAGTAAAGTGATGGAAGATGTCATCAATGGTGCTATCAAGTACCACCTACTTATCAATAGCCTGCTCATAGACGCCAGTTTGAGTTCTGCTAGGACCACTCAGCTCCTGACCTCTTTACAACTTTATATTGAACATGGACGAAAGAAATGAATTCTAGAGATGAGGTAAGAGTGACTGTCCTTGACATCAAAGATACATTTGACCAGATATGGCATCAAGGAACCTGAGCAACACTGCAATCAAGGAGAAAACACTCCACTGGTTGGACTTATACCTGGCACGCAGGAAGATGGTTGTAATTTTTGAAGGTCAGTCATCTTAGCTCCAAGATAGATTCATAGAGTTAATCAGCGTGGAAACAGACCCTTCGGTTCAACCAGTCCATGCTGAACATAATCCTAAACTAAACTAGTCCCACTTGTCTGCTCCTGGCCCATATCCCTCCAAACCTTTCCTATTCAATATCCATCCAAATGTCTTTTAAATGTAATTGTACTCGCATCCACCACTTCCTCAGGAAGTTCATTCCACATGTGCCCAAGGTGACAACAGAATAGGATGCTCCAACCAGAGTTCGTCCGCTTCACCTGTTTTTTTTTTTCCTTCTTCACATCTTTTCTCCCCCTTAGTGCTTTTTCTTTATCTTCTGTCAGGGCCTCCGATGATTCCCAGACCCCAGCCTCCCGGCTTCCAGTGAGCGACAATTCTCAGCCTCCAGTGAGCGATGATTCCCTGCCCTCCGGCGATGACTCCCTGACTAGTACAGTGGCCTCTCGGCGTGGTGTGGTGACCTCTTGGCCCGGCGCATAGGCCTCGTTGTCTCTTGTTGCGGCCTCCCACTGTGGCACTATCGGCCACAGGTGTGACAGTCTGAAGTGATCTCCAAGCTTCATGATCTTCAAGGTGAAGTCTGGCACAGTATGGAGCCAGGGCCCAGCGTGGACTGAATCCTAGGTGCCACCATGACCTCTTGTTCTGAAATTTTATTTCTCTATTGTCTAAGATCTTGTAACCAAAGAAGCTGTACCTAGGTACTTTTATACCTGAGTCAGTGCTGTAAGTGGCAATGTGTAAACTTTTCATTATACTCATTGAGTATATGTGACAATAAAGACTAATTCTAATTCTAATTCTAGGAGTTCTGGGTTGTAGTGTCCTAGTTTCAATGATCTTCAACTTCTTCATCAATGATCTTCCCTACATCAGAAGGTACAAAGTAGGGATTGTTCACTGATGTTTGTATATGTTCAGCATTATTCACAACTCCCCAGATACAGAAGCAGTCCATGTCCCAATGCAGCAACACCTGGAAAATATTCAGGTTTGGGCTGGTAAGTGGCAAGTAAGATGCAACCCACACAAGTGCCAAACAATGACCATCTCCAACAAAAGAGAATCTATCCATTCCCATTTGACATTCAATAGCAATATCATCACTGCATCATCAGCATTCAATATCCTGTGGGTTACTAATGACCAGAAACTGAACTGGACTAACCTTATAAATACTGCGTCTACAAGAGCAGGTCAAAAGCTAGGAATTTTGCAGTGGCTAACTGGCCTTCTGACTGCCCAGAGCTTATCCACCATCTACAAAGCCCAAGTCAGGAGTGCAATGGAAAATTTCTCACTTACCTGGATAAGTGCAACTCCAACAACATTCAATAAGCTTGAAACAATCCAGGTCAAATCAGCACACTTGATTTGCACCACACCTGCAAGCATCCACTCCATCCACCACTGACACATTCAGTAACAGCAGAGTGTAGCATCTGCAAGATGCATTACAATAATTCACCAAGTTTTCTGAGACAGTCCCCTCTAAACCCTTGACCACTTCCATCTAGAAGGACAAAGACAGCACCTACATTTGAACACTGCCACCTGCAAGTTTCCCTCCACACCATCCATACTTGGAAACATATTACCATTCCTTCAGTGTCACTGTATAAAATTCCTGGAAATCACTCTAACAGCATTGTGTATCTACAAGTGCCAAATAGATTGCAGTGGTTTAAGAAGGCAGCAAGATGGGCAATAAATGTTGGCCCAGCCAGCACCCTGAGTAAATTTAAAAATGCTGTTTGACCAAAGTGTCTTTTTTTTCTGAATAATTCTATGCAGAGAAAATTCTTGATTTTTTTTTTGTCAATTAGTGTGTACAGATGTCGGAAGAAGATTATCAGAAGGATAAATATGTATATTTTTAGAATCCCTACTGTGTGGAAACAGGCCCTTTAGCCCAACAAGTCCACACCGAACCTTGGAGCATCCCACCCACACCTGTCCCCTTGTAACCCACCTAATCTACAGATCTCTGAACACTACAGGCAATTTAGCATGGCCAATCCACCCAACCTGCACATCTTTGGATTGTGGGAGGAAACTGGAGCACCCAGAGGAAACCCACACAGACACAGGGAGAATGTGCAAACTCCACACAGACAGTCACCTGAGGCTGGAATTGAACCTGGGTCCCTGGTGCTGTGAGGCAGCAGTGCTAACCACTGAGCCGTCGTACCACCCATATTTAAAACTGTGCACCAATCAGCTTTGAATCTATTGAATAAGCCTTGCTTTATAATAAGTTAATAATTTGTTTGCTTATTTAAAAAATCTGGCTATTGTTCTTTTATTTTAAAACTAATATGGATAAAGTATGTAATTGACCAAAATGATAGCTGATAAATCATTTAAATTTCAGGGGAGCGATGGGACCAGAGTGTCCACTCCAACCTTGTTCTGAACCATTGCTGTAGTGCATGGATCTCTCATCTGGAAAAAGCCTGGAACTTTTATCAATGTTGTTATTTTATTCCTAACACTCAGCACAAAAGTTCGCCGCTTGATGAGATATGATCTCTCTTTAAAACAAATACACACCTAACTTTTTCTTTCTCTTTTTTCACATCCAGAAAGTAAGTTTATCCTTGTTTGATTCCTAGTAACAGTAGTAGGGTGCAGTTCTGGCTATCTCCAATACCTTAAATCAGTGATTATTTCATCTGCAGTTCCACATAAAATTTGTCAGTGGATTCAGCATTAAATCAGACAAAGAATGTTTAATTTGCTATTTATCTCTGGGCATTTCTACATTAATCTCTCAGCTGTTAAAGAATGCTTTGCCACTAAACCCTCAGGCTGTTACATATTTATTCTAGCTGTGTATAGAATGAAATAAATGCTGCTCAGGCCTTCACAACAACAACCAAGTGAAATCATGCTAAATGTTTTCTCTCCTGTGGTTTGGTGGCACAGCATGTTAACTAATTGCATTGCTGAGCAGTAGGACATGAACTCATATACACAGGAGAATTTAATCTTGGCCAGGTCGTTGTTAGGAATGAGAGGGATCACTGTTTGTACATCAGTCAATTTCCCAGAGGATATGTCAATCCACACTGTTCTCTGTCTGTTTCCACATAACTGGCTATGGAACAGCACTGTCACAGACCTGTTATCAGATCACTGCCACTCTCCTGAATTAAAGAATAGCACATGACCTAGAAGGTCTGAGAGGAGGAACACTTACATTGTGGTTTATATTCTACTGCCAACAGAGGTCAAGGGTTTATTTTCTGTCCGAGTAAATTTTGTGGTGTTTTCAATCAGAACAAATCTCAACAGCCAATGGTGCAGATTTGCATCTGAATTTGCAATTGAACAAATAATCTAGACAGCCCATAGAATAAAAGGAAAAAAACAATGTTTTAATTTTCCAGCATTTTAAAGTAATATACTGCAAGCTTTAAAATGTTTTGTGACAGATTCTGTCTAATAAGTAGAATACAGGATTCAATATTAAGTGTGGAGTGTTAAAACAATTTTGATTTGAAATGAGAAGGGGCTGTATGATGATACTAAATATGATGTGGTGTAATTCTGAGCGTAATTTCATGCCTGCAGTTTTAGGGACCACATGGAAAGGCTAAGTTCAAGGCTCACATTAGTGGGCAGTTAGGGTTATGTTTAGAGTCATCATGGAGTAACTCATACCTGGGATAGCTTTCAGGGTAGAGTGCTGCAAGTAATATTTATAAAGTATTTCAAGATAGCAGATGCATGCTGTGACAGGGCTGTATATGTATCTGTGGAGGGATAAATTGGAAGAGCTGAATAGGTGCCCTTCCCTGAGCATGGAACCATGCAAAAATGGCAGAGTGAGAAAGGTGCATTGAGCTTGTCCTGTGCAATTGTATTGCAAACAAACATTGTGATGCTCAATGCTTCTTAATCATAGGACATGACATAATAAGAGAAGAAACAAGAGAAGGCTATTTTACCCCATCATGTCTGTGCCACCTAATTTGTCAAGTTATCCTATTAGGTCCACTCTCATCTTCTTTCCAATAGCCATATTATTTTCCTTTTACTTCAACTATCTGTTGCATTTCTCTGTTGAAAATTACTGAAGAATCCTTTTTTCATAGAATCCCTACAGTGCAGATAGTGTCTGCACAGACCCTTTGAACAGCAACCCACCCCAGACCCACATTCCCGTGTTAACCATGGCTAATTCATTTAGCCTACACATCCATCAACTCTATGGGACAATTTAGCATTGATCCACCTAACCTGCACATGGGATGAAGACTCTGGGATGAAACCGGAGCACCTGGCTGAAACTAACTCAGGCAAGGGGAAAATGTACAAACTCCACATAAACAGTCACCCAAGGCTGGAATCAAACCTCGGTCCCTGGTGCTGTGAAGCAGTAGTGTTAAATGCTGAGATAAAAGGTACTGCAGATGCTGGAGAATCCGAGATAACAAGGCGTGGGGCTGGATGAGCACAGCAGGCCAAGCAGCATCATAGGAGCAGGAAAACTTGACGTTTTGGGCCTAGACCCTTCATCAGAAATTTTCTGATGAATGCTGTATCACCATGCTACTCCCACTTCCCCTTCACACAGTCCATTCCAGATCATGGTAATTTGTCTATGTATTTCCTTGTGCCACCTATTGTAATTTTGACATTCTCTTGACTCAAGGTACTCGGTTATGGTCCTTCTGTCCCTGCAGTTTCTCCTTATTTAATCTTTGAATGCCACTCTTGAACACCATGATCTAATTCCTCTTAATCTGGTCTGTTCTAACGGAGAAAATACCCACTTCTTTAATCTCTCCACATAAGATCTGATCCCTGTAACTTATTTCAGTAAATCTTTCTGGCAACTTCTCCAAACCTTTAACAACCTTCTTTATTGAACTTTATTGAAGGTTCAAGTTACCATAAATGCCATCTGAGGTCTAACCAGTATTTTTTTAAATGAAGGTTTAGCTTAATTTCCTTGCTTTTGTGCTGGATTTATTTGTTAATGAAGCCAAGTATTCAACGTACCATTAACCTTCAATGATTTTTGTAGACATGCCACCAAGTTTCTCTACTCCAATGACCTTTTTAATGATTTAGGTTATATTGCTTCTCTTCATTCTACTTCCAAAGATATGTTGCTTCACACTTTTCTATATCAACTTTCATTTGCCATGTGCCTTTCCACTATCCCAGACTATGCCGTCCTTATATCTGCTACTATTCTCCTTCTGGTTTCCTGAGTTTTGTACCTACAAACTTTGAAATTATGCCCAGAAACATGTCCAGATCGTTAATGTATGATAATAAAAGTTAGACCGAATGCCAATCCATACAAATGCTGTTGTATATTTCCTTCCTTTCTGAAAATAATAGTTCAACACTACTCTTTGCTTTCTGCCTTTTAGCCACTTTTCTGCACATCAACCACTGTTCTTTTTAATCAAACAGACATTTATTTCACTGGTAAGTCTGTTGTGTGATACTTTGCCAGACACTTTTTAAAATGAGTCGATTATAATGGCTGATTTGTGTGGAAAGGACTTCATCCTAGTACTGATATATGTAGGAGTCCACTGATGTTTGATGATGATGGATTGAAAAGGCTACCAACAGCATTATCGTCATCAAACCTCATCTTAAACTGGCCAAAGAGCTCAATCAAGTTAGTCAGAGAGGATTTATCTTTGACAAATCTGTGCTGATTTATATTTATTACCTCATACTGTTCCAAATATTGATTTATTTTGTCCTAGTTTATTGTGTCTGAGCATTTCCCCACCACTAATATTAAGCTGGTTGTCTTGTAATTGCTTGAATTATCCTTCTCTCTCTGTTTTTAGCTGGAGTTGGTACGTTACAATCTTCCTGAGAAAGGGAATAAAAAGTAAACAAGAAACATGAGTTATTCAGAGAAGAAAATAATTATTTTCCAATTCCCAGATAAGTAAAATGAGCACTAGGAAACAACATTAATCACAAGAAACACCCTTCTGGATGAAGACATCTTTCAGGATGCAGCACTGGCAAAATAGCTTAATGTATAAGTGGAAGTCTCTTGGAGAATTTCGATGCATTGCCTCCTGACGCAAAGATGAAGCACCAAATGCTAAAGTAATGTGGCTGTTTTGCTATTAGCTGGTGGAGCTGGAAAATATTCACTAAGTTTGTGATAACTGTACATAGTTATAATGGCATACAGTATTTAAATCACATACCACACAGCTTGACAACTCTGAAAAGAAAACCTCAAATGTTGCTTTCTAAATTTGAATTCTAGCTGAGGGCTAATGCATCTCATAACAATTTAATTGAGCTCTGAAAGTGAATGAATAAAATAGCCTCAGTTTAGAGATTTATTTTAGTTATATTTTGGAGCTTTAGCAAACTTACTGCTCACATTTCCATTACATTTATATATTATTTATTTATGAATGTACTAGTACAAGCTCTCTGACCTCTCTGCCTATTTGATCTACATTGCTGCTTTTCCATGGGACATTGACTGACTTGATACATTAAACTTTAATTACTCCTTCTTGTCTGAATAGAAAATAATCACTTACATCAGTATTGCGCCTTGTCTTGGCTCTCAGCAGAAGGCTTTCACCCAAAATAAATAAACATGCAGAACTTGTACTGTGAGTAAAAACAGCAGGTATTTCACAAAGCAAATCCCAAATAACATAATGGAAAGAATTCTTAATTTTTTGATGATGTTCATTAGAATCATCAGGTGAAATCTTCTCAGGCCTTGACTGATGTGAGAAATGGCCAGAAAACTGGGACAATTGTATGAGGAGTTGAATGAGTTTTTTGTTATATTAGGAGTAATATGTTCTGGATATCAAGACAACATTCTCATTAGTGAGCCGTGACAGGCTTATTAATGGGCATTATCTTTCATTATCACCCTCATTTTTACTTAATCTCACCTCATTAATATGCAATTGCCTTTTCTACCATTCTTCAGAGAAAAATTAGACACTGAGAATTGTTAGTACGAAAGTCAGAATCAGAGTCTTGTGTTGAACCTTACCAGAAATCAGCAAAGTGTCGTTTCTGTGGAGTTTCATACCAGAAATCAACTAAGTGTCATTTCTGTCAAGTTTCATAAAGGATTTGTCTCTGCGATGCCCAGCATATTTTCTTGTGTAATTGTCCCAACCTCACCTCATTATCTAGGCACCAGTATTTCACAAATGGGCTCAACATGACCAGCAAGATATCAGGGGGATGAGGGACCTTGAATTCACTGCAAATGCCCGTTCCTCACAAGGAGACAGGGCAGTACCTTCCAAAGTCAAAACCTCTATCACCTGGAAGGACAATGTCAGTAGATACATTGGAAAACTATAAACTTCAAGTGTCACTTCAAGGTATATGCCATCCTAACTTGGAACTATATCACCATTTCATCACTGTCACTGGATCAAAGTTCTAGATGTCTTTTCCCAACAGCATGTAGGTGTCTCTACTATCCATGGATTGTAGCAATTCAAGAAATCTGTTCACCATCACCCCAAGGGCAATTAAGGATAAGCAAGAAATGTTGGCCTAGCCAGTGACAGTCAAATTCCAAGAATGAGTAAAGAATATAAATTTCTAATTGTCAAAATAAGGTTTTTGGAGTTTTATTTAAACGTTAATGCTCCTACTCAAGCCTTAACAAAAGTTTTACACATTATTTCATTTAAGATGTTTTGAAGAAATTTTATTTTGATTTAAGTCAATGTTCAAAACAGCTAAATAATTTTTTTATCTCTCTGGCCATATTGAGCAGAGGGTTAAATGATTTTTGTAATTTCATGAAACTGAGAACTTCATACATTTTTTATTACAATTGTTTTTATCGACTATCCCATATCTAGAACTGGCATTTATGAAAAGCTCAGAATTTTGTTTCAAATACTAAAATGGTAGCATTTTAGTGAGTATTATTGACCTTACTAATTGTATCAATGCCTGGTTGCTTTCCTTTGTTCCTCTATGGATTGTTTGTTGCCATATTAATTCTTGATGAGCAGAGCATTTGGGTATCACTAGATGTTAAAGTTTTATATGAAACGTTTGGAAGCTGTTGGCCAACTTGATCTGCAGGAACAGCGTTCAAATATTTAAGTAGGTGCTCCTTACTCAACATCATTAAGCAGATGATTTCTTGATTGGCATGTTTCCCACAGTTTCTCAAATAATAATAGGCTTACTGTTAGGGCAAACATCCCCTGCTTCAACAATATGCGCCATTTTCTTACAGTTGAGAGAAAGGGTTTGATACTGATGCAGAAATATAAGGCAATCCGTTGATGGAAGCTCCAGGGTCTGTAATGTTGCCTGTACATGGGTCTTTGCCATGTACTGTAATTATGGCTGGATCTTTTATTAAAGAGAAAGATAAGCCCTAACCACTCTATTGAAACCCCATGGGCCTTCCAGTGTGAAGGCAGTTTAGGGTAAAGTAACTCTGCATGTTAAGCTTAATGTATTGTTTGTACAGCATGTTGCAGATGGAGGTTGTGTTGTTTGCTTTGCAAATAAGTTTCCTTTTATCATTAAAAGAGTATATCCTTGAATACATCAAACATTTGTTGATAAAGCATGAACGCTATTTTGAGTAGTTATTTAGGTAGAACCTTGGATCCTAGTCTTCTCTGAAAAGAAAATAGAGATAATAAATTATATACTGCTGTCTGCTCAGTGAAGCAAAGTGTCAGTTATTAACAAATATTCTGTAAATGTTTTAACACTTAGGAATGCAGTTTTAGGGCATGGTGTGCAGGCGTAATATTGGCGCACTTAGCAGAATCAGTGATGGAGTGTATTTAAATCTACAGTGGTTAAAAAGATCATAATGATTCGTAGAATGGAAGTAGCTGATGATATATGGGGCAAGGTCCGTACTTGAAAGCTTTTGAGTATCTTGCCTCCTCCTTAGAACATAGAAGTGCTCATATTCAAGAAATTGAAGTGCCCACAACAGGCAGGGTGATTTTGAATAATGGAGAAGGTTTCTCCATCAGTATTATCCCCATGACAAAAAGTTGTTTAGTGTGCAAATGAATATTCAGGATAATGAATGTTTTTGATTGTGGCAATGATATGGAATTCTTCTGAACGCTGCACTGCAGTGAATTCAATACCTTGTGTTAATGCGGAAAAATTTAGAAATGACACATTTAAGGATACATTTGGTACATTATTTGAGAATAAATGTTCTGTGCATTAAAGTATAACTTGGCACACTTTCTGTGAGATTGGGTAGCTGTCTTGTCAGTGCTTGTTTCACTTGCTTTACACATTCACACTCCTTTTATAATTGAGGCATCTACTGTCAATGTCGAACAATAACATCTTCTCTAAAAGATAACAAGGTGTAGAGCTGGATGAACACAGCAGGCCAAGTAGCATCAGAGGAGCAGGAAAGCTGACATTTCGCGTCTGGACCCTTCTTCAGACAAATTGGTCCAGACCCGAAACATCCGCTTTCCTGCTCCTCTGATGCT
>JAHRHZ010000251.1:1888393-1959523 GCA_024137785.1 Ginglymostoma cirratum
AGCATCAGAGGAGCAGGAAAGCGGATGTTTCGGGTCTGGACCAATTTGTCTGAAGAAGGGTCCAGACGCGAAATGTCAGCTTTCCTGCTCCTCTGATGCTACTTGGCCTGCTGTGTTCATCCAGCTCTACACCTTGTTATCCCAGATTCTCCAGCATCGGCAGTTCCTACTATCTCTCTCTCTATCTCGGCATCTTTTCTAATAGCTATTTTTAGTTAACCTTTTCAGATATATGTCTTGGTAAGGTGGGACATAAATCTAGACTTTCTGGCCCAGAAATAGGGATACTACCATTATCCCACAAGAGCCTACATTTAGGAATTTGGGAAAATTTTTCTATTTTCAATGCAAAATCATTGCTAGTAGGATTCAACATGGACAATGGCTCCTAGGGCCTATACAGTAAACACAGCAGTGAACAAAAGTAGTGCTGCACCTGATGCCACCAATGCCATCAAATTCTTTGGACTTTATAATATGTATGTGGTTCACTAGAACCATAATTAGAACACTACGTAAACAGAGGATAAACTTAAAGAGGAAACTTTGTCATAGTTCTTTCAGCTCACAGTCAGTTTTAGACTGCCTCTCCTTGCTCCTGCCTTCAGGTCAGATGACCCACTCTATTAAAGGGGTCGCGCATCCAACTACATACATAACACCCTTTATTTCCATACTGTCTTAATATGTACAAATACATCCAACATGTTCAACTATTATACAGGTATTGTAGCTAACGTATGTACATTGTTAGGAATATTTACAAAAATAAGCATGGAAAACAATACAACCCTTGATCTACAACCCATGATCTACATTGACATGATTAGTCTCTCAGGGAATGGTGATTTCTGGAAGACTGTTTCCTCATCTCAAGAACCTTTTCTAGTTTCAGAAGCTGCTGTTGTCCTGCAGATACATCCATATGTGATAGGCTGTTGTTGAATTGGGATGTTGCTGTTGTCTCCTCCCTGGGTATGGCCAAGCCTGGCTCAGAGCCACACAATTCAGTCAAGACCACTGGTCCCATCTGGACTAGCTCGGTATTCTCCAGGACTTACCCCCACTGGTGAGTGTAGTGAATGTAACAAGGTCAGCCAGTTGGATGTCATAGAATATGATTTCCCTGATTGAGGCTGTCAATCTGGTCCAATGAGGGAACCCTGGCTGACAGATAGAAGCAGGAGATTCAGACATCCTGTTCACTCTGATTCCTGTCTCTGAGGGATCAGTGTCAAGGACTCTCCATGTGTAAATAAACCATGACTTGGTGATGGGATACTAGCCTCTGCGGAGTTATTTCACTGGTGATGAGAGAAAAGCACATTCCTGAAGAAATTCGTTCACAACAGTTGTCTTTGAGTTGGGGTAAGCATTTCTGGCATCATGCCAGATTTGGGAAGGTTGCCTTATTTAATCCTGTTGTCAAAGACTGTGTCCAGTATGTTGAAAGAATGCATTATTTTTTCTGGCAAATGACATTAGGGCAGATGCAAATTGATGAGCAAATCTCCTAACAGCTCATGGACCCACAACCTTTTTTGGTTATTAGGAGCCTTCCATTCTCTGAGGCACCAGATACTAAAATATTTCAAGAGTTGGTGGATTTATTTAAAGAATATTGCAACCCCAAGCCTTCTCTAATTCTGAGATGCTATCAACTTTACTTAGCAATTTGAGAACCAGGGGAACTCGTATCAGAACTTTTTGACTATGTTAAGACAACTGGCAGAGACATGTAACTTTGGTTTAAGCCTTAAAGAGATGTTAAGACACCATTTGGTATGTAGGATTAACAATGTAACAATGCAAAAGCTCCTAATTGCTGAAGCCCAGCTAGACTTCAAACATTCACTACAGCGGTCTTTAGCATTGAAAATGTGAAAACTGGAGCCTATGAACTGCAGGGTATTCCTACGGAAGTGGGCACCCTGACAAGTCTGACAGAGCTTGGGGAACACCACTTGAGTGAAGACAATTGCATAGCCTGACACAGGACATATCTGGAACAGAGGGACCCTCGGTCAATCCACAGCAAAACTCAAAACAAAGGCAAGCCTCACCTACACGGTTAACATTTTCTTCAGGATCTAGGTCAGCAACCCATTGTAGTTGCTGCTGGTATGTAGACTCAAGACAGCAAAAGAGTCCCACTGGACAGAAATTGAGTAAGAGAACTCACAGGCTGGTATCCCGGAGAGGGTACCCCCTGGAAAGTCCACCTACATCTGATTTAGAGCAGATAACTTGCTTAGCAACATCCAAATCTGATAAAAACCAAAATAACCATCTCGTTTTAAATAATCACTTGATTCTAATGGAGGACGAGACTGGTGCGGCCATTACAATAATCAGAGTTATTCATTAACAAAATCTGCTCTGGACTTCAACCATTAAGTTTGTGCAAAACCTCAACTAGACTGAGAATCTGTACTGGGGAACTTTTTTGGATGAAGGGTGCAACTTTGAATCTGGTCTCTTATGAGAAGCAGCTGGTTCAGTTACCACTGACTGTTATAAAAGGCTCAGGCCTAAGCTTGATGGGGTGAAATTAGTTGAGAAATATTCACCTAGACACACCATATTTTTTGATTAGAAAATGGCTGACTAACTGAAGTCCTAATTAAATACCTGGAGTTTTTACAGGAAGGTCTAGGTATTATCAAAGGAGCCAAGGACAAATTGCATGTTGACCAGGAAGCAATTCCATGATTCTCCACTCTCACCCATTGTCATTTGCTTTTCAGGCAAAAGGAGATGCAGAAATCAGAAGGCTGGAAAGTGAAGGAGTCATCAAACCAGTCCAGTTTGCAGAATGGGCGTCAGCAATGGTACCGATTGTGAAGCCCAGTGGGTCGGTTTGCCTTTGTGGGGATTTTAATCAAATGGTAAACTGCTTTTTAGAGCTGGATAACTATCCAATCCCTTGCACAGAGGATTTATACACAAACTTGGTAGGAAGACTATCCTTCATGAAGCTGGAGATGAGCCATGTGTACTTGCAATTGTGGTTAAATGAGGATTCCTAGAAGTATGCTAAATTAATATCCATAAGGTTTGTACCAATAGACAGACTGTGATTTTAGGTATCATCAGCCTGCGCAATTTTTCAGTGGGTGATAGGGCTGTAGAGCTGTACAGCAAGGATCCTTCAGTCCAACTCGTCCATGCTGAATGGAGAACATTTTACAAGGTCTGCCCTGGGTTGCCATTTATCTAGATGATGTGCTAAAAACAGGGAAGACCAACCAGAAACACTTCGAGAAGTTGATCACAGGCTGTAGATGTTTCACCTCGCGGGCATATGCCTTAGAAGGAAAATATGTGTGTTCCAGACACCTGAAGTGACCTACTTAAGCTACAGAAAAAAAAACCCAGAAGAACTGTGGATGCTGTAAATCAGGAACAGAAACAAAGTTGCTGGAAAAGCTCAGCAGGTTTGGCAGCATCTGTGGAGGAGAAAACAGAGTTAACGTTTCAGGTCTGGTGACCCTTCCTCAGAACTGAGTTCCATGACATCCATCACCCAATGGTCTGGCATAAAGAGCAGTCCAAACTTCGAAGGCAGGCTTAAAGAATTTTCAATATTTATTTCAATATTATAAAGCTTCACTGGTCACCAAGCTGTCACGCTTCCTATTTTATTATAGGGTAACCACTTAGGCAACTACAGGGATAGCTCCAGCTGAGTTTCAAATGGGAGAAGACTCTGCACCAGGTTAAATCTGATTTTCCTGGACCTGTGAGGAAACAGCATCAGGGATGTCAATGCGATACACAAGTCTCTGCTAAGTGAGAGAGACAGTTTACTTAAGGGAACAACATTTGGTGTAAGAACGAGGGGAATGGCCCCATGTGTAAGAGGCATGATCAATGCAAGGTTAGCCTTTAACTTCACTCTATATATTGATTCAGGAATCGAAGATGCTGCACCCATACTCTCTTCCATCTTTACTGTCTTCACCTCTAATTTGGAAAGAACCCAGAAACGATCAGCTTCACCAAGTACCAACAGGATGTTTAACCAAAACTCTACTAACTCTGGGCCTACTGCTTCTCCGGCTGACCTGGCTAACTCCCAGTCTATCCCCTGGCTGGTAGCATGTGCCTTATGCCTTGACCTCTGAAGACTCTCCTTTAGACACCCCTTCTCTTGCTTGAGTTGTCCTCAGCAATTTCAGGCAATATGGCCCAGTAGATTACACCTGCAGCACTGGGTCCAAAATTTTGTAGCCACACTTGCCACAGCCAGTGCACTCTTTGCTGAGTATCTGCCACTTTATGCACCTGGGTGTTGTCATTCAACTGTTTTGCTTTGTTGGCAGTCAACTCCATCAAGGTAGCTATTTCAATAGCAGCTTTGGAATCCAGGTCTCTCCTTGTTAGTAGCTTCCATTGAATGGCTTTGTGTTGGTGGCCACAAACCAAACCAAGCCAAACCTCAAGCCACCTTGCAGGAACGCTCCGAATTCGCAACGTTCCACTAACCTCTTTAAGGCGCCCACAAATTGGGCAATGGAATCTCCTTCATGTTGTATCCATTTGTAAAAATGGAAACATCCCACGTTCATCAGTGGCCTTCATAGAATTCCCATGGTGTGGAAGCAAGCCATTCAGCTGAGTAAGTCCACACCAACCCTCCAAAAAGCAGCCCACCCAGAGCTACCTCTAACCCTATCCCTGTAAAGCTGTATTTTCCATGACTAATCTAAGAAGTGGGGCGGAAGGGAAGGGTAAAACATCCTCCAGTGGAGAGCAAAGCAACATGTTAACATCTGTAAGGGTGGATTCAACTGCGTGGAAAAATATGAAAAAAATGGCTGAAAAGGAGAACTCAGGAGAGGTTATTAAAGCCTGCAGCACTGACACAAATAGGACAGTGTTTGGAAAGGGTTAGTAATCAAACTTCAAGCTCACTGGATAGACAAATGACAATGAGAAGCGGGACAGTTAATACAGGACTGAAGGTGTTATATCTGAATGCACGCAGTATAAGAAAGAAGGTAAATGAGCTTGTGGCACAGATTGAAATTGGCAGATTAGATGTGGTGGGCATCATGGAAACATAGCTGCAAGGGGATCGGGATTGGGAGCTGAATACCTAAGGATATATATTCCATCGAAAAGAAAGGCAGGTGGGCAGAGGGAGTGGGGTGGCCTTATTAGTAAGAAATGAAAATAAATCAATATTAAGAAACGAAGTAGGGTCAGATGGTGTAGAATCTGTGTGGGTAGATCTGAGGAACTGCAAAGGTAACAAAAAAACATAGTTGGAGTTATGCACAGGCCTCCAAACAGCAGTCAGGAGCTAGGGCACAAGATACAGCAGAAGATAGAAAAGATGTGTAAGAAAGGCAAAGTTACAGTGATCATAGGGGATTTCAATATGCAAGTAGACTGAGAAAATCAGGTTGGCAGTAGATTGCAAGAAAAGGAATTTGAGGAATGTCTACAAGATGGCTTTTTGGAGCAGCTTGTAGTGGAGCCCACTAGGGTATAGGCAGTACTGGATTTAGTGTTGTGCAATGAGGCAGACTTGACAAGGGAGCTTAAGGTGAAGGAACCCTTAGGAGGCAGTGATCATAATATGATTGAATTTACTCTGCAATTTGTGAGGGAGAAGATAGAATCAGAGGTAACGGTATTACAGCTGAATAAAGGCAACTACAGAGGCATGACGGAGGAGTTGGGCAGAATTAACTGGGAGAGGAGCCTAGCAGGAAAGACAGTGGAACGGCAATGGCAGGAGTTTCTAGTTCTTCAGGAGACACAACAAAAATTCATCCCTAGGAAAAAGAAATATGGGACAGGGAGGATGAGGCAATGATGACTGACTATGGAAGTCAGGGATAGCATAAAAGCAAAAGAGAAAGCATATAATGTGGTGAACAGCAGTGGGTGATTAGAGGATTGGGAAGCTAACAAAGACCAACAGAGGGCAATAAAAAAAGAAAGGAGGGACAAAATTAAATACGAGGGTAAGCTAGCCAGTAATATAAAGCAGGACTGTAAGAGTTTCTTTAGGTACATAAAAGACAAAAGTGGACAAGTCAAAAATGATGCTGGAGAGATGATAGTGGGGAACAATGAAATGGCTGAGGAACTGAATAATTTCTCTGTGTCAGTCTTCACAGTGGAAGAGAAGAGTAATATCCCAAAAATTCAAGATAGTTGGGGGCAGAGCTGACTATGGTGGCCATCACCAAGGAGAAGGTGCTAGAAAAGCTGAAGGGACTGAAGGTAGATAAAACACCTTGACCAGATGGACTACATCCCAGATGTCTTAAGAAGATAGCTGAAGAAATAGTGAAGGCGTTAGTGATGATCTTTCAGGAAAAGCTAGAGTCAGGGAGTGTCCCAGAGGACTGGAAAATCACTAATATGGCCCCCCTGTTTA
This sequence comes from Ginglymostoma cirratum, assembly GCA_024137785.1. NCBI lineage: Eukaryota > Metazoa > Chordata > Chondrichthyes > Orectolobiformes > Ginglymostomatidae > Ginglymostoma > Ginglymostoma cirratum. The sequence goes on from JAHRHZ010000251.1 coordinate 1,894,791, forward strand.
AAAAGGGAGTATGGCAAAAGACAGAAAATTACAGGCCGATTAGCCTAACCTCAGTTGTGGGTAAGATTTTGGAGTCCATTGTGAAGGATGAGATTTCTGAATACTTGGAAGTACATGGTAAAATAGAGCAAAGTCAATATGGCTTCATCAAGGGGAGATCATGCCTGACAAATCTGTTAGAATTCTTTGAGGCAGTAACAAGCAGGTTAGACCAAGGACAGCCATTAGATGTTATCTACCTGGACTTCAAGAAGACCTTTGACAAGGTGCCGCACAGGATGCTGCTGAGTAAGATAAGGGCCCATGGTGTTAGAGGCAAGGTGCTAGCATGGTTAGAAGTTTGGCTGTTTGGCAGAAAGCAAAGAGTAGGGTCAAAAGTGTTTTTGCCAAGATGGCAGCCAGTGACAAGTGGAGTTCTACAAGGGTCAGTGCTGGGACCACAATTTTTCATTTTAACATTAATGATCTAAATGAAGGGACTGAGGGCATTCTGGCTAAGTTTGCAGCCAATACAAAGATAGGTGGAGGGACAGTTAGTATTGAGGATGCAGAGAGGCTAAAGAAGGATTTAGAGTGGTTAGGAGTGTGGGCAAAGAGGTGGCAGATGGAGTACAATGTCGGAAAGTATGAGGTCATGCACTTTAATAAGAAGAATAGAAGCATGGACTAATTTCTAAACGGGGAGAAAATTCAGAAGTCTGAAGTGCAAAGAGACTTGGGAGTTGTAGTCCAGGACTCACTCAAGGTAAACTTTCAGGTTGAGTCAATAGTTAGAAAGGCAAATGCAACTTTGGCATTTATCTTGAAAGGACTTGAATATAAAAGCAGGGATGTACTTCTGAGGCTCTATAAGGCTCTGGTCAGGCCACATTTGGAGTATTGTATGCAGTTTTGGGCCCCATATCTCAGGAAGAATGTTCTAGCCCTAGAGCGGGTTCAGAGGAGGTTATAAGAATGGTCCCAGGAATTGAAGTCTTAACATATGCGGGCAGTTTGAGACTCTGAATCTAAAGTCGATGGAGTTTAGAATGATGAGGGGGAATCTAATTGAAACTTACAGAATACTGAATGGCCTGGACAGAATGGATTTTGGGAACATGTTTCCATTGGTAGAAAGACTAAGACCCGAGGGCACAACCTTAGAGTAAAGAAAAGATCTTTTAAATTAGATATAAAGAGAAACATCTTCAGCCAGAGAATGGTGAATCTATGGAAGTCGTTGCCACAAAAGGCTGTGGAGGCCAGGCCACTGCGTATTTTTAAGACCGAGATAGAAAGGTTCTTGATTGTCAAACCGATCATGGGTTATGTGGAGAAAGCAGGATAATGGGTTTGAGAAACTTATCAGCCATGATTGAATGGCGGAGCAGACTTGAAGGGGTGAATGGCCAAATTTCTGCTCCTATGTCTAACATTGTTATGGTCTAAACCACCTAGCCTGCACATCCCCCAATACTATGTGCAATTTAGTATGGCCAATCCATCTAACCTGCCCATCTTTGTATTGTGGCAGACACGAGGAGAATGTGCAAACACGACAGTCAAACGAGGGTGGATTTGAAGCTGGGTCCCTGGTACTGTAAGGCAGTGATGCTAACCACTGAGCCATTGTGCTTCCCTTTGGTGCAAAATAATGCCTCAACACCTCTCATAGTTCTTGGCATGTCTTACTGCAGGTTTCTCTGGTTGCACTGGACCTCTTAGAATTGTAAAGGCCTTGCAACCAACAATACACAAGAAAACCTGTACCATTCCGTCTTCAGCCATATTGAGTCCAGTAGCCATTAGTAACCCAGGTTCCTGGGTGAATGCTCTCCACGTCTACTGCTCCCTCACCAGCTTTGTCAGCATACTGTTCTTCCTTGGCATGACCAGCAGCCCGATCCCCTCGCAATAGTTTCCCTTAATGTTACCTCCAAAATCCCACATCTTTTTCAAAGTCTGGGTGATGTTCTTCCTCCCAACAAATATAAAATGGCATTCGTACACAGTCTGTGGCCAGATATACTTAATGCTCATACTTAACATTGAAATCCCATATTAGTATTCGTTTTAAAGATCTGATGTATTAACATTTGCTTATACTTATGGACAGATATTTTATATTGTTCTATGTTGTATTGTAGTGTGTTCTGACTTCCATATAAATCGGATTGATAATGTACTCGAGAGTGGAACCCATTCACAACCCAGGAACTGCCTGTATTCTTTCTCTCATTTTTAGCAGCTACTGCTTCTGCCCTGGCCAAAAATAGGGCAGAAAACTGACTAGATATTACAGCATTGAAGTTTGTTGCAGTTTGGCAACAAGAAAAATATTTTCATCGATCATAGAATCCCTACAGTGTGGAAACAGGACCTTCGGCCCAAAATGTCCACACCGCCCCTCAGAGTATCCCACCCAGACCCGTCCCTCATAGCGCACCTAATCTACACATCCCTATGGGCAATTTAGCATGGCCAATTCACCTAACATGCACATCTTTGGACTGTGAGAGGAAACCGGAGCACCCGGAGGAAATCCGGACAGACACAGGGAGAACATGCAAACTCCACACAGACAGTCGCCCGAGGGTGGAATCAAACCTGGGCCCCCGGCGCTGTGAGGCAGCAGTGCTAATCACTGACCATTCCACCCATGTAAGTACTCTTAAAAAATAAAATCCCAATTCTTTCCAAAAGCTACAGTGAAGAATAAGATCTCTATGATCAGGAATGCAATTGTGTCATAACATTTTTTATTCATTCAGGCAAACAGATGAAGGGTCTCAGTCAAATTTAAGGCAAATACTATTACAAAGTTCTAGAATCTGAAACATATAGACACACAGAATCAATAAAGAAACACAGACAACAAATGGAAATGCGCCATGGTACATTAAGAATCTAAGCAAACTCTGCTAAACGACATCCTAATAGAAGAATTATCCTGATTTATACATAGTTTGTTCTAAGTTGTCCTCTGTTCGCTGTAATTATAGTAAATTCTTAACTCATCAATAAGATCTCAACACAAAAATCCTATCATCGAGTACTAATCACTAAATATCTGTCAGAAAATTGAATAATTGATGTATTTTTTGCAACATTGCAGTCTGTCTGCATCACCGAGTAGTACACAGAACATACAGAACAGAAATAGGCTATTTGGCTGAACAACCTCATGTTGGTGTTCCATAAAAGGCTTCATAAAATAATAAACAATTTCTTATTGCTGACCAAACATTCCAAAGTAAACCGTTTCTTGGAGTTAAGTCAAAATTGCAATAATGTGTCTGTCATTTTCCTTCTTTGCAGATACTCAGTTCTACCAGCGGTTTAAAATTCAACCTGAATAAAGAGGCAGACGCCTAAGTTTACCAACGACTTAAAGATTAGTGATATAGCAAGCAATGTAGTCTCTAGGGGGAAATAAAACAAAGAAATATTGATAGATTAAGCTACGGGTGGATTCCAACATAAATCATTGAGTGCCATCCTTTTTAAGCCAAAAAAGGAAAATCTGAGTTTTCTAAAATGGTGAAAAGCTGGGATGGTGGAAGACAAAAAAGATTAAGGTGTCCATGTAGCCAGTGCAGAAGTCAAGTACAAAATAAATTCAAAAGTACTAAAGGAATGTGAGCATTTAAAATAGAAAAATGATGGGAAAGAAATTTTGCCAAAGCTAAAATAAGCTCTAGTTAGACTCAAATTGAGTAGTAAACAGATTTGGATACTGCACCTTTGAATGAATATATTGGACTTTGAAGGAGCAGATTCAACAGTAATCCATCAAGGCTCCAAAGATTAGATCATGAGGAAAGATTACATAAACTAAGTCAGCACACCACCATCTATTGAAGGAAATCTAGGAATGGGGAATAATTGCCAGCCCAGTCAGTGATGCCTATATCTGACCGGGAATACATATAAAAGAGGTATGTATTCCTTGGAAGATTTAAAGAGAAGGAAATATTGAATTAAGGTTTTTATAATTTTGAAATGAATTACCAGACAGATTTTCCACTGATTGGGAAGCCTTGAACAAAGGAACATAACCTTAAAATCCATGTCAGTCTATTCAGGAGCAATATTAGGATACACTTCATATAAAGAGTGGTTGAAATGCGGAACCCATTCCTGCAGAAAACAATGAACATAGCTCAATTCATAACTTTAAATCTGAAATTTATAGATTTTTAACAGCCAAGGATATGGAATTGAAGAGGATGGATGAAGGTAAAGATGGAGGTCAACCATGATAGGACGTAGAACAGTACAGCACAATACAGGGCCTTCAGCCGACGATGTTATGCCAACCTATTATCCTACTCTAAGATCAAACTACCCTGCATACCCTACATTTTACTATCATCCATGTGCCGATCTAAGAGTTGCTTATGTGTCCTTGATATATCTGACTCCATTACCACTGCTGGCAGTGCATTCCACGCACCCACCACTCTGTGTAAAGAACCTATCTCTGACATCTCCCCTATACCTTCCTGCAATCACCTTAAAATTATGCCCCTTCATAATAGTTATTTACACCCTGGGAAAAAGTCTCTGGCTATCCACTCTGGCTATGCCTCTCATCATCTTATACACTTATATCAAGTCACCTCTCATCCTTCTTCTCTCCAATGAGAAAAGCCCTCAGTCCCTCAACTTTTCCTCATAAGACCTGCCCTCCAGTCCGGGCAGCATCCCGGTAAATCTCCTCTGCATCCTCTCTAAAGCTTCCACATCCTTCCTATAATGAGGTGACCAGAGGAGGTGCTAGGGAGGAGATGGCAGAGCCTTTGGCCTTGATCTTTGAGTCGTCATTGTCTACAGGTTTAGTACCAGAGGACTGGAGGATTGCAAATGTTGTGCCCTTGTTCAAGAAGGGCAGTAGAGATGACCCAGGTAATTATAGACCAGTGAGACTTACATCTGTTGTAGGAAAAGTTTTGGAAAGGATTATAAGAGATAGGATTTATAATCATCTAGCAAGCAACAATTTGATTGGACATAGTCAACATGGATTCGTCAAGAGCAGGTCGTGTCTCACAAACCTCATTGAGTTTTTTGAGAAAGTGACCAAGCATGTGGATGAGGGTAGTGCAGTTGATGTGGTGTACATGGACTTCAGTAAAGCCTTTGATAAGGTTCCACATGGTAGGCTATTGGAGAAAATGCGGAGGCATGGGATTGAGAGAGATTTAGCAGTTTGGATTAGAAACTGGCTTTCTGAAAGAAGCCAAAGAGTGGTAGTTGATGGAAAATATTCAGCCTGGAGTCCGGTTACTAGTGGTGTGCCACAAGGATCTGTTTTGGGACCACTGCTGTTTGTCATTTTTATAAATGACTTGGACGCAGACATAGGTGGATGGGTTAGTAAGTTTGCAGATGACACTAAAGTCGGTGCAGTGGTGGACAGTGTGGAAGAATGTTGCAGGTTGCAGGGAGACTTGGATAAACTGCAGAATTGGGCTGAAAAGTGGCAAATGGAGTTCAATGCAGATAAATGTGAGGTGATGCACTTTGGGAAGAATAATAGGAAGGCAGAATACTGGGTCAATGGAAAGATTCTTGGTAGTGTGGATGTGCAGAGGGATCTTGGTGTCCAGGTACATAGATCCCTGAAATGTGCCACCCAGGTTGATAGTGCTGTTAAGAAGGCATATGGTGTGTTAGGTTTCATTGGTAGAGGGATTGAGTTCCGGAGCCGCGATGTCATGCTGCAACTGTACAAAACACTAACGCGGCCTCACTTGGAATATTGCGTACAGTTCTGGTCGCCCCATTACAGGAAGGATGTGGAAGCATTGGAAAAGGTGCAGAGGAGATTTACCAGGATGTTGCCTGGTCTGGAGCGAAGGTCTTATGAGGAAAGGCTGAGGGACTTGGGTCTGTTCTCATTGGAGAGAAGAAGGCTAAGAGGGGATTTAATAGAGACCTACAAAATGATCAGAGGATTAGATAGGGTGGACAGTGAGAGTCTTTTTCCCAGGATGATGACGTCGGCTAGTACGAGGGGGCATAGCTGCAAATTGAGGGGTGATAGATTTAAGACAGATGTCAGAGGCAGGTTCTTTACTCAGAGAGTGGTTAGGGCGTGGAATGCCCTGCCTGCCAATGTAGTTAACTCAGCACATTAGGGGAATTTAAACAGTCCTTGGATAAGCATATGGATGATGTGGGGATAGTGTAGGGGGATGGGCTTAGATTAGTTCACAGGTCGGCGCAACATCGAGGGCCAAAGGGCCTGTTCTGCGCTGTATTGTTCTATGTTCTAGAACTGAACACAATATTCCAAGTATAGTCTAACCAGGGTTTTATAGAGCTGCAATATAACCTCAAGGCTCGTAAACTCAAATTCCCTGCTGATGAAAGCCAACATGCCATATGCCTTCTTAACAATCCTATCAACTTGGGTAGCAACTTTTAGGGATCTATGGATGTGGACCCCAAAATTCCTCTGTTCCCCTACAATGCCACGAAACCTTCCATTAATCCTGTATTCTGCATTCAAATTCAACCTTTCAAAATGAATTACTTCACACTTTTCAGGGTTGAATTTCATCTGCCACTTGTCAATGTCCCTTTGCAACCTACAACAGCCCTCCACACTATCCACAACTCCACCAATCTTAGTGTCATCAGCAAACTTACTAACCCACCCTTCCACCTCCTCATCCAAGTCATTTATGAAGATCACAAAGTCCAGAGGTCCCAGAACAGATGCTTGCAGAATGCTACTAGTCACTGAACTCCAGGCTGAATACTTTCCATCTACTACCACCCTCTGTCTTCTATTAGACAGCCAAATTTACCTGAGTCCCATGCCTCCTTACTTTCTGAATGAGCCTACCATAGGGAAACCTTATCAAATGCCTTGCTAAAATCCATATACACCACATCGACTGCTCTGCCTTCATCAATGTGTCTTGTCATATCCTCAAAGAATTCAATAAGGCTTGTGAGGCAAGACCTGCCCCTCACAAAGCCATGCTGATTATTTCTAATCAAACTATTCTTTTCCAAATAATTATAACTACTGTCTCTCAGAATCCTCTCCAATAATTTGCCCACCGCAGAGGTAAGACTGACTGGTCTGTAATTCCCAGGATTATCCCTATTCCCTTTCTAAGGGAATAACATTTGCCACCCTCCAATCATCTGGTAGTATTCTAGTAGACAGTGAGGATGCAAAGATCATCGCCAAAGGGGCAGCGATCTCTTCCCTCACTTCCTGTAGTAACCTTGGGTATATCTCGTCTGGCAAGGGGAATATCTATCCTTATGATTTTCAAAATTTCTGACACATTCTTCTTCCTAACATCAACGTGTTCGAGCATATCGGCCTGTTTCTATGCTGTCCTCACAAATGTCAAGGTCCCTCTCACTGGTGAATATTGAAGCAAATTATTCATTAAGGACCTCATACACCTCCTCCAACTCCGTGCACAAGTTCCCTCCACTATGCCTAATTGGCCCGACCCTCACTCTCGTTCCTCACATAAGTATAGAACACTTTGGGGTTTTCCTTAATCCTACCTGCCAAGGCTTTTTCATACCCACTTCTAGCTCATCTGAGTCCATTCTTCAGTTCCTTCCTGGCTACCTTGTAGCCCTCTAGAGTCCTGTCCAATCGTTGCTTCCTCAACCTCAAGTCAGGTCATGATCTCATGGATGGCAGAACAGGCTCAAGAGGGTGAATGGTCTATACTATTATTATGTTCCTCTGAAATTTAGTTTTATGGGTGTTATAGATTCAGTATATTTTCACAGAAATGACAACCAGAAAATTCAAGATGGGGCAAGACCATAGTAAGGTTTGTGTTCACTGAAACTGGGGAGAATTTTCAGAGTTTAGCATTCACGTAATTATCAAAGCAAGTCAGTGACATAAAAACATGGAAACATGGAAAATGGGTTGGTAGTATCAACCATGCTCTGCCATTCAACATGATCGTTATCACTGTATTTCCACAGTCTTCTGTAGTAGAGTATTCCACAGGTTTAGAAACCTCTGAATTATTCTCATCTCAACACAAAATGGCCTTGTGTACATTTTGAGACTGTGATTCCTTGTTCTGGTTCTCTTGGTCAGTGGAAACATCATCTCTTGATGGAGACTGTCCTTTCCTGTTAGGATTTTATATGTTTTAATGAGATCTCCTATTATTCTTCTACAGTCCAGTGAACGCTGGCTCAGTCATCCCACTCTTGCCTCATATGACAAACCTGCCATTCCAGGAAGTAGTCTGGTGAACAATTGCTGTACTCCAAGTATATCATTTCCTAGTTAAGGAGAACAATACTCCCGATGTGGTCTCACCAAGGCCCTATACAGCTAAAATTAGACTACTTTGCTCCTATACTCAAAGGTTCTTGCAATGAAAGTCGACATATTTTTTGTCTGACTGAATGCTGTCCTGCAGACTGGTTTTCAATGACTGGTGTACAAGGGCATCTAGGTCCCTTTGTCCATCAGCATTCACAATCTTTAACTGGGTTTAAATAATATGCTGTAATTTCACTTTTTTCTACTGAAGAAACCAGCTTCACTTTTATCCATAAAATATTACATCTGCCACACACTTGCTCACCCAATAAACTTGTCAAATTAGTCCTAAAGCTTCTTTACATTCTCCTCACTGTTCATATTTCCACCTAGTTCTCTGTCAGCAAGCATGGAAATATTACATTTGACTTCTTCATCCAAATCATTGACATATATGTTGTGAATAGTTGGAGTGCAAGATACTCCCTCTGCCATACTGATATTTCTAACTTAATTGTTTTCACATATCACTAACAGTCAAATTTGATAGAATTGAACTTAAATTTGTTCTTAACTTCTGTTTCATTAAGAGCTCCACAGGTGTATCCCCTGGAGAGTAGTGTGGTGTTGTTTTATACTATAGCAGAAAATCAATTGATTTCTGGATCGTGCTGAAATTTGAACATCCTTGTAGCACTCTTTTTTTGTACTCTCACAGATTTGTCTGCTGTTCCATTTGTTATTGCATGATATGGAAGACTGAGTATATGTCTGATTCCAATCTGCTTTATACCATTCTGGAATGGAATAGAATAAAACTGAGGGACTTTGTCTAAAATTATCTTCTCCAGTAAACTGTCATGAGCAGACATGAATTATAACTGGTCTACTGTCCAATTAGCCAATGCTTAACCTTGATTAAAATTAAAGGAAGGTGTTAATAGGAGCTTAGATATTCTAATCTTTCTTTTTTCAGAATTCTAATTGCACTTCAATATAATTAAACTAATCATGTTTGTAAAAAATGTTTTTGGTAGCTTGATTTTGCATTTCTATTAATTAGCACATTAGCTAACTAATGGTTATAGATGACTGCCTGGACCAAGCTAATATAATAAACATAGAACATAGAACATAGAACGTAGAACATAGAACATAGAACATTACAGCACGGTACAGGCCCTTCGGACCTCGATGTTGCGCCGACCTGTGAAACCAATCTGAAGCCCATCTAACCTACACCATTCCATTATCATCCATATATTTATCCAACGACCATTTAAATGCCCTTAAAGTTGGCGAGTCTACAACTGCTGCAGGCAAGGCATTCCATGTCCTTACAACTCTCTGAGTAAAGAATCTACCTCTGACATCTGTCCTATATCTATCACCCCTCAATTTAAAGCTATGCCCCCTTGTGCTAGCTGTCACCATTCAAGGAAAAAGGCTCTCACTGTCCACCCTACCCAATCCTCTGATCATCTTGTATGTCTCTGGATGTCTCCCTTCATAAACTTCTGCAAGTGAATGTCATTTCAATATGAATGTCTTGTGTTCAGCATGACATTCTAGTAGAATCTTGTCTCTTAAAGAGCTAAGTCCTAGAAGTGGCATTGAGTCAAAACATCAACTTCAAAACAATTAATATCTTTGAATTACTTTCCCTTGGGTGGGCTACAACTAAGAATATAAAAACTCCACTCACGCTTTTCAATGGGGTCAATCATCCACACCAAGTAAACTCAAATATCTCTGTTATACTCCCAACTAAAACACCAGGAATATCTGGAGTGCAGCCTGAAGTCAACTCTTCTGACTGAGTCATGGAAATGACACCACTGAGCTGATAGTTAATCAACAGGATGGAAGAACCCTACTAGAAGTTGGCTTGGCATTTAGAGATCGTACTCTAATGTATTCTAGTCCTCTCTCAAAGGGACTGTCAGTTCAACATTAGATCAGACTAATGAAGACAGAGAACTGGATACCATTCTTAATGTATGTTTGGCAAAAGGTCACAATATAAGCCAATGGCATGTACCAAAATAATCAGAATGGTGCTCGAGATAATGGCATGTGTTAAGCAACTGAGAAGGTAAGATTAACCAACAGTACCATGCACCATGTAGATGACTATAGATTGTTGCCTGTCAACTGTATCAAGTTTTCTCCTCATGCATCCTTTACTAGCACCAGTTCAAAGACCTGGAACTCCCTTCATAACACAGGAAGGTAGAAAATAGAAGCAGGAGTAAGCCAGTTGGCCCTTCAAGCCTGCTTTACCATACAATGTGTTCATAACTGATCATCCAACTGAGAACCATGTTCCCATTTTCTCCCTGTATCCTTTGATCCCTTAAGCCCTAAGAACTATATCTTACTTCTTCTTGAAAACATGCAGCATTTTGGCCTTAACTGTTTTCTGTGGCAGAGAATTCTACAGCTTCATCATTATGTCAGTGAAGAAATTTCTCCACATTTTAACCCTAAATGCCCACAACAAATTATTAGACTGTGCCCCCTGGTTCTGAACTCTGCAGTCATGAGGAACATCCTTCCTGCATTTATCTTTTCTATTCCAGTTAAAATTGTCTGCGATCCTCCAATGAAAATAGTCCTATCTAATCCAGTCTCAATATACCAGTCCTGCCTTCTCAGGAATCAATCTGGTAAACCTTTGTTGCACTCCCCCTACAATTAGAACTGCCCTATGAGTATACTTTAGATGTACATGCAACACATGGATTGCAGCATTCTAGAAGATGGCTCACCACCAACCTCTCAGGGGTAATTAGGGATGAGAAACAATTGGTAGCTTTGCCCATGACTCCCGCATCTCATGAAAGAATATAAAAAAGACCATGATAATTCGGCCTGAAATCTCAGTAATCTACCTGCCATCTTTCATTGAAGAGCAGTCCCCCTTATTAGCTGGTATATCCTGACAGGAAGATGTTAGGAAGGCAGCCAATCATGGGCTAGCAGTAAGATTTGAGACTCTTCTGGAAATACAGGAATAATGTGAGGACTAGGTGTTTTACTTTAGGAGTTGCTGAACCAAAATCTAAATCTTCCTGACCTTTTGGACAAGTGGCTTACAGTGGAGCTCTTGTGGACTGTTGGATTGGTTTGCTGACAAAATAAGATTGATGGATTTGCCTTCAACCTCACAAATATCACTCCATTGCTTATATTTCTATCTTGATGACTATTTGCATGTTGTTATTCAATGAATTGAGTAATTCATATTTGTTGGATTGATGACTGGTGTTTTCATTTAAGCTCTTTTTCTCACCAGTGCCCAGTGATCAACCAGAATCAATGTAGGTAATTACTGTTATTAAATGATATTATAACACGTAATGAATGTTGAGGCTAGTGGGGCTGCAAGGTAGCTAAGGAAGGGTCAAACACTGTATAGCCACCATCAATTATAATTTTAAGTGATGGTGTGAAGACCAGTAACTTGTGACTGAAAATGAAAGAAGATGGATTTAAGAACTTGCATTTATAAGACAGACTAACAGAATTGTTAGAATATAAAAAGATGCCATTCAGCCATTGTGAATGCACCATCTCTCCAAATGAGTAGTATGATTTAGTGCCAGTGTCTTATATTTTCCGTATAATTTTGCGTATTGTTTTTGTTTATCAAATAATCATTTAATAGTAATAACATGATACTAAAAAAAAGCTAGTAACGTACTGTCAGGACTTGCTTTATGCTCAGCTTTTAATTGAATAATTGGATTTATGAGGCTGCCAGAACTAGGAGAAAACAGCGTCTGAAAGTATAGGAGGATTTGTTTAAGCAGAAATTGTAACAAATTCAGTTCAGTCTTTCCACATCACACATCTGTCTTCTTCAGAGGTGCTACTTCTAGTTTATCTGCCATATTCATTTCACTGTTGTTTTGATACTTCCTTTGAGTTTATAGTGAAGTAATTAATTAGAAAAAGAAGTTGCATGAAATAAAGCTTCATCTTTAATTAATCACATTATAGTAGACAGCCATACACAATAAGCACTCAAATCTATAGCTGTTCCCTTCTTACATAAAACCACTTGACATATAGTCCTAAGGTCAAGCATAATGGTCTTACTAAATGCACCTATTTATTTCCCATAAAAACTGAAAAAACTGTGTATGCTGTAAATTAGGAACAAAAACAAAGTTGCTGGAAAAGCTCAGCAGGTCTGGCAGCATCTGAGGAAGGGTCACCGGACCCGAAATGTTAACGCTGTTTTTTCCTTCACAGATGCTGCCAGATCTGCCGGGCTTTTACCAGCAACTTTGTTTTTGTATTTATTTCCCAAGTTGTAACAGTGCTGGCATTAATGTTAAAATAAGCCCAAAAGCTGAACAATTAAATTTCCAATTCCAACCTATGTGTTTGCAGCTGAAAAATGCAGGAAGTTTCATTAAAACATGCATTTTTATCAACTTAACATAGTAGAAAAAATAATAGCCCATGAGTAGCATCATAGTACAAACCCAATGAGGTTTCCAAACATTTCCAAACCTTGGAATACCTGGATGCTGAGACATGGGCAAACAGATAGGTTGTTCGTGGCTGCAAACCATTGTGAAGTGAGGGTGAATCTGGGTGGTCTTGGCCAACAACAATCATGTGCAAACTCAAAGAGAATGTCCATGTCACCTGAATTATACAAAAAAAATTAATGATTATCGTTTTGGAAGTACTAGCTCGAGCAAAAAAAGCAGGGATCCTGCTGCAATTGCTCTGTCTTCAAATAAGTAAATATTTACATATATAATGAGATGTAGATTTACACACTAACAGGGATTATTAGTACAGGCCGTCAATTGAAAGGCTTCTTTAAAGTTGGTGGTAGCCAGAATGTAAGCACAAGGGAGGGCAATTGATTGTCTCTTGCTATTTTTTGGGACAGTGCTGCCCTGTTTTTGCCGAGCCTGGACGATTTATATCAGGCTCCATTTAAATAAGTTGGCTTTGCAACTTTAAAACTACAAAAAGTGACAAATGAAATTAATAATTGAAAGAAAATATTTCTGTGTGTAAAATATTGATGTGCTGAAAAGTGATCAAAGGTAAACACAGTGCTACCAGGCAAAATATATTCATATGGTAATAACTATTAGCAACCAGTTGGAAAGAACATGGAGATGAACGAATTACAAGGAGAAAATATTTGAGAGAAATCTGAAACCTTTTGAAGAAACTTCCAATGATTACACCTACGTATTACGAAAATTCAAAAGGCTTGTGTTTTCCTGAGAACAGGAACAAGTAAATTTGAGATTTGAGAAAAATAATGCAGTTATGAATGATGAGGGATATCAAAATTGGCTGGAATTTATCATCCAGAAAGAAAATCCCAGCAGGAACAATAATACTTTTGGAAGGATAACAGACATAATATCTGAAGTCAGACTGAAAACCTTCATAACCTTGACTGAGAACAACTTCACAAAATAAATTGATTATGTTACATCTAAGTTACTTAAGGGTGAAAATAAACAGCAGCTTTTGAAGACAGACTAAAACAACCAGAGGCAGCTATCATGTATACTTGAAACCAGCATTTCAAGAGAATACAAAGAATATGATTCATTGAAACTAAATGCATATAAGCGTTGATTCATATCTCAACATTTACTCCACATCAGTGAAAGTCAAATTTGTGGCTCCAGTCTGTTTTGATGACAGGGAAAATGCACAGATTTGTTGTAGGTAATAATTTCCAAAAAATATCAAAGTAATAAGACAGCTGATATTGATACACATGGTTAAAATATCCAGAAGTGCTGTAGAAGATGCAGCAGTAATAACTAATTGCTATTTTAGTTTTATAACTGAAAATAGAAGAGAATAAGAGCAAAACTTTTCTGAACGAGATTGTAAATGAGTTCTAAATGCACGATTAGAGAAATTCCGATACGTAGGAAAAATAAAGTCAAGTCAGCCTGGAGCATGAGATTAGAGAATACAGTGATCTTTGTTCAAAGTCACCCTGTTAAGCATTGTTTCAATTTAATATTGATTTATTTTTCTAAATTCTGTGTCCCTGATTAAAATTGTGTTTCACATTTTTACACTGGATTTGTAAGATGGAACAAAAATTCCCAATATTAAAATATATGGACAAAACCCTGGATTTTGAACAGAGCCCTGGATTTTCAAAACTTATGAAAACAAAACTGAAAGCTGAAATGAGACTGTGTGAAATAGACAATCAGCAGGCTTGTGAATGGAGATTGCTATCTGGAAGACCCCAAAGTTCCGAAATAGCTCGTAGAGAGGAGAAGACGGGTGGTAACAGTGCTCTAATGGACATTACTGTAATGTTTCCATCCTTCCCTTCTCCCCTAACCAAAATAAAGAGAAGCAAGAGACAGAGAGGCTGTCAAGAAGTTTGTTGTAGCCTAGAGGGGATTTGGTCTATTTGAAAAGATTGCAATGTAATTTAAGTAACCAGTGAGTGCTGTTAGTTGATATCAGTGTGGACTTAGGCGAATACAGGTCTTCAATGAGAAAGGTGGGCAAGGTAAGATTCTTTTATCTTTGTTCGTGTAACGGGGCAGAGATGGCAATTAGTACATTGAAGTGGGGCTCCTCCTGCCAAATGTGGGAGATCAGGGAGCAGTCTAGTCCCCCTGATGACTATGTCTGCAGGAAGAGTAACCAGCTGCAGCTCCTCACAGGTCACGTTGTTTGGTTGGAGGGGCAGTTGGACATACTGAGGCGCATATGAGGCAGAGAGTGTGATTGACATTAATTACAGGACACACCACGGGCTCAGTTATGTAGATGGACGATTGCCAGGAGAGGCAGGCAGGCAGTACAAGAGCCTCCTATGGCTAATTCCCCTCTCTAACAAGTATACCATTTTGGACACTGTTAGGGGAGATAGCCTCTTAGGGAATTTTAACAGCAGCAGCCAGGCATGTGGCACCTCAACTGGCTTTGGTGTAGAGCAGGGTGAGGCAAGATGCAAGCAAGCGATCATATAGGAGATTCACTAGGTAGGGGTACGGACAGGTGTTTCTGCAGCCACTTTTGAGCCTCCAGGATGGTGCGTTGCCTCCCTAGTGCCAAGATCAAGGACATCTCTGAGTAGTTGTATGAATTTCTTAAGAGGGAGGGTGAGCAGCCAGATGTCCTTGTGTACATTGGTACCAACAAACGAGGTCGAAAGAGGGATGAGATCCTGTAGAGTGAGTATGGGGATTTAGAAAACAAGCTGAAAAGCAAGACACTCAGGGTAGTAATCTCTGTGTTACTACCAGTTCCACATGCTGGTGAGGCAAGAAATAGAAAGATAGGACAGATGAACGCATGGCTAAGGAGCTAGTGCAGCAGGCAGTGTTTCATGTTCATGGATTACTGGGACCTCTTCTGTGGTACAGATGACCTGTATAAGAGGGATGGGTTGCATCTAAACTGGCAGGCAACCAATATCCAGTACTGGTTGCTCGATGTTCCAGGGTTTCAATGTTTTAGTCGAGATAGAGAGTAAGGTCAAGGAGGTGGAACAGTTGCATTACTAATCAGGGAGAATATTATGTCTGCATTCATAGAGGACATGCTGGAGGGACTGATCCATTGAGGCAATATGTGTCAAGCTCAAATGCAATCACTCTGACAGGATTATAATATATGCCCTTAAACAACCACCAAGATATTGAGGAACAACTATGTAGGCAGATTAAGGAAAAATGCAATAAAAACAGAGCTGTCATAGTGGGGTCTTTAACTTCCCCAATATTGACTGGGATTCCCTTGGAGCAAGAGGCTTATACAAGGCAAAATTTATTAATTGCATCCAAGAGGGTTTCTTTAACAGTATGTGGATAGTCCAGCTAGAGGAGGGGCCATCTGGACCTTGTATTAGCTAATAAGCCTAGCCAGATGACTGACCTTTCAGTGGGAGAGTATTTTGGAAACAGTGATCACAACTCCTTAAGCTTTATGATAGCTATGAATAAGGATAAGTCAGGACCTTGTGGCAAGATACCTAAGTTGGGGGCGGGAAAGTTACATCAGTATTAGGCAGGAACCAGGGAGTGTTAATTGGGAGGAGCTGTTATCGGGCAAGTCCACATTTGACATATGAGAATTACTTAAAGACCTGCTGATGAGAGTTCAGAACCGACATGTTCCAGTAAGGAAGAAGAACAAGGATGGCAATGTAAGGGACCCGTGGATAACAAGGGAGGTTTTGAATTTAGTCAAAAGTGAAAAAGAAGCATATCTAAGGTTTAGGAAGCTAAATTTGAACAGGGCTTATAAGGAATATTTTAAAAAATGCAGGAAAGTACTTAAGCAGCAATTAGGAGACCAAGAAGCATCTATGAAATGACCTTAGTAAGTCGGGTCAAAAAGAATCCCAAGGCATTCTATATATACATTATAAACAAGAGGATAACTAAGGAGGAGATAGAACCACTCAAGGATAAAGGAGGGAACTTGTTCTTGGAGGCAGAGGATGTGGGTGAGATCCTAAATGAGTATTTTGCATCAGTATTCACCCAGGAGAAGGGTATGGAGGATAGTGAGATTTGTGTGGAACATTGCTAATATGCTAGAGCATTTTGAGATCAAGAAAGAAGTGGTGTTGGGTCTTTTGAAGAGCATTAAGTTCCCAGGGCCAGATGTTATCCACCCCAGGTTATTGAGACAGGTAAGAGAGGAGATTTCTGGAGTGTTGACCAAGATCTTTGTGTCCTCCCTAGCCAATGGAGAGGTCCTGGAGGGCTGGCGAGTAGCTAATGTTGTTCCTCTGTTCAAAAAGGGAAATAGAGATAATCCAGGAAACTGTAGACTGCTGCGTCTCACATCTATGATTGGGAAGATATATGAGAGAATTCTTAGTGGTAAGATTTATGCACATATGGAAAGGCATGGCCTAATTAGGGACAGTCAGCATGGCTTTGTGCAAGGCAGTTTGTGTCTTATTGAGTCTAGACCCGAAACGTCAGCTTTCCTACTCCTCTGATGTTGCTTGGCCTGCGGTGTTCATCCAGCTCTACACCTTGTTATCTTTTGTGTCTTACTAACTTGATTGAATTTTTCAAAGAGGTGACAAGGGTGATCGATAAGGGTTGAGCAGTGGGTGTTATCTACATGGATTTTAGTAGGGCTTTTGAAAGGGCCTTCATGGTAGGATCATGCAGAAGATCAAGATGCATGGGATCCATGGTGACTTGGCCCTGTGGATTCAGAATTGGCTTGCCCATAGAAGGTAGTGGTGGAATGATGTTTTTCAGGCTGGAGGTCTGTGACTAGTGGTGTTCCGTAGGGATCTGTAATGGAACCTCTGCTGATATATAAATGACTTGGATGAAAATGTAGATGGAAGGGTTATTAAGTTTGCAGATAACACAAGATTGGTGGAGTTGTGGATAGTGTAGAAAGTTGTCAAAGGATACAGCGGGACATAGATCATTTGCAGATATGGGTAGAAAAATGGCAGATAGAGTAAGTATGAGGCACTGCACTTTGGGAAATCAAATGTTAAGGAGAAGTGTACAGTTAATGGCAGGACCCTGAACAAAACTGATGTATACAGGGATCTTGTGGTTCCAAGTCAATTGCTCCCTGAAAGTGGCCATGCAAGTAGATAGGTTGGTCAAGATGGTGTATGGCATGCTTTCCTTTACTGGTCAGGGAATTGAATACAAGAGTCAGGATGTCATGTTCAGTTTTATAAGTCTTTGGTTAGGGTACTTAGAGTATTGCGTTCAACTCTGTTCGCCACATTACAGGAAAGATGTGGAGCTTTTGGAATGGGTGCAGAAGAGGTTTGCCAGGATGTTGCCTGGATTAGAGGGTATGATCTATAAAAACAGGTGAGAAAAACTCATGTTATTTTCTCTGGAGCAGCTGAGGCTGAGGGGAGGCTTGATAGAAGTCTATAAAACAGTGCGCAGATCGGGTTGATGGAGAATCTTTTTTCCCAGATTGAAATGTCTAATACAAGGGGGAAATGTCTAATACACTTAAGGTGAGAGGGGGAAAGTTCAAAGGAGATGTGAGGGGGGCAGGGTTTTTTTCACGGAGAGTGGTAGGAGTCTGAAACGCGCTGCCAGGCATGGTGTTGGAGGTAGATATGATAGTTGCATTTAGGGACTTTTAGGTAAGCATATGAATGTGCAAGGAATGGAGGGATATGGACTAAGGACAGGCAGAAGGGGCTAGTTTCATTTGGTGTCTTGTTTGGCACAACATCGTGGGCTGGAGGGTCCGTTCCTGTGCTATAAAGTCTACGTTTGAAAACAATAAAAGTGCTTTCAATTCAAACTCATAATTTTATATGTCTTTATCAAGATCCCCCTCAACATTCTCTGCTCCAAAGGATACAACCCACGCTTATCTAGCCTCTCTTCATGGCTGAAATGCTCCATCCCGGGTAATAATGTCCTGCTCTTATAATCTATGCTACAATTGATAAAGACAAGAGTCCTGCATGCCTTCTTAACTATCCTATTAACCTGCCATGCCACCTTCAGAGCTCCAATCACACAAACAGCCTGTTCCCATCACCTTCTGTTTCCTATCACTGAGCCAGTTTTGGATCCACCTTGCCAAGTTACCATAGATCCCATCAGCTTTTACCATTTCTTATCGGTTTCTCATGTGGGACCTCATCAAAGGACTTGCAGAAATCCACATAAACTACATTAACTGCCCTACCTTCATTCTCACCTCCTTGAAAAAGCCTATTAGATTTGTTAGGCATAAGTTGTCTCTGGCAAAGCCATCCTGACTATCCCTGTCTTTGCCTCTGTAAATCGAGATTAATTTTCTCCTTCACTATTTTCTTTATTAGTTTTCCTACTATTGACATCACACTCATTGTTCTATAATTCCCTGGTCTATCTCTACCACCTCTCTTGTAAAGTAGAACCACATTAGTTCTCCTCTAGTCCTCTGGCACCTGCTCTGTAGTCAGAGACAATTTGAAAATTTGTGTCAGGGCCCCTATAATTTCCTCCCACATCTCCCCAGCAACCTGGGATACAAATCATCTGGACCTGGGGTTTGTCCACTTTTAAATCTGCCAAAACACCTAATATCTTTTCGCTTCTTATATCAATTTGCTCAAGAAATTCACAGTCCATTTTCTCAAATTCTGTACGTACATCCTCCTTTTCCAAGTAATGAAACATCTCAGGTACTCAACACATTTAACATATCACTTGAGTGGTAACATCAAATACAGTGACCGAGTGGCAATGTCCATGTGTTTAAAATGGCATGACTGTGTCTGCACCCTTTGTTTTTTAAATAGAACTCTGAAAGCCACAAGTCTGTGTCCTTTATCCACTTTTCTTCACTGAATTTGATTTTGATCATAGGTTGCTTAATATGCTTCACATAGGTGAACTGAAATTGCTTTCCTTTATAACTTATTTGGGTGGAAAATACTGCAAAGTACCTGTCTGCAAGTGATAAGGTAAAGGAGTAATTTTAAAACAAGTGAGAGAACAGACAAGGGCTGAGGAGATATTTTAAAGTCCCTTATTCTAAACTTGTGGTTTTGCGTGGTAATCCCTTTTGAACATCAGTCAAAAACACCGAGCAAGTGGTGATTGTGAATTTACTGCTGCAAAGAGGTCAAAGACTTCCACCTATCTAGCAACAAGATTAGATGTTTTAAATACACTTTGAAGCAGGAAGTGAACTGTCATGATTGCCAGAATAATTAGGCTATCTCCATGATTGGCCTGTCTAGTTTTAATGGCAAGTTAATTGTCGAAGGCTCGGCTGCATGATTACTGTCTGTGACAGCTCTGCAGTTTGCAAGTTGCAATGACCAGTTAGGTTTAGACTTGGCCTCTGCATTTTGAGATTTTATGCATGCTCATGAAAAGAATATCAATGTGTTTCTTGCAATTATGGAGGTCATTGTCACCTGATAACAACGTTTTCCTATTACATCAAAGCAATAGATGATGTGAATATGCCAGCATTCAGGGAAGTTTGCTCTATTTACAACTTCAATGGCATCGATAATATTGTAAATTCATGAGATGAAGTCACATCACAGTGGTTGAATAGTGTATGGCAGAGACTGTGGCCCAAATGTGTCAATAACTGAGAAGCACGTTATGGTATTATCCCTATAACTCAGTATGAAATCATGACTTTGATGAGTGAAGGCTGGCTTTGATGTAGTGGATGAAGCTGATATGGTAGAATTATTTGCATTTGATGCAGAGAAAGTGCCCTACAAGGACCTACACAGCTCAAAATTCAATGAGTTGAAGGAGTAGACTGTAGTTAAATAGAACCCACTTACAGTTTGTCAAAGAAACAGGTATTAAGAGCTTCCCAACTTATGGACAAGGTAATGGGATTCTTCAAAGATACTTATCAGAACAGAGAGTGCTGTGCTGGATTGAACAGAGGGATTATTGACACCATTAATTTTAATAAGGAGATCTATTAGAAAAAAACAAAACATACACAGTTCTTGGGTTCATTGTTCAAGCTTTCCTCCCATTAGTTGCACACTGTTGCATGAGCTGTATGAAGTCCCACACGGGAGACTGATTGAGAAGGTTAAAGCACATGGAATTAAGGGAAGTTTGGCCAGATGGATCAGAAACTGCCTTACTAATAAAACACAAAGGATGGTGGTAGAAGGCTGTTTGAGTAACTGGAGGCTGGTGTCCAGCACTGCACCACAAGAATCAGTATTGGGGCCCTTATTGTTTGTTATGCACATGAACGATATTGATGAAAATGTTGGGGTAATATTCAGCAATTTTGCAGATGACACCAAGATTGGTAGGGTGGTTAATAGTGAAGAAGATGACTTGAAGGTTACAGGAAGACCTAGGTGTGTTGGTCAGATGAGCAGAGCAGTGGTGGTTAGCATTTAAACCTGATAAGTGAGAGGTGATACACATTGGACAAAACAACAAGACGAGGGATTAGTTAATGAATAGCAGGACACTATGTAGCTTAAAGGAACAGAGGGATGTTGGAGTAATTATTCACAGATCTTTGAAATTAACAGACCGCATAAATAGGATAATTAAGAAGGCATATGGGACAGTTGCTTTCATCAGTCATGGCATAAAATATAAGAGCAAGGATGTAATATTAGAGTTGTACAGTATTGCTTAGGCCACAGCTACAGTACTGTATGCAATTCTGGTCCCCTCACTACAGGAAGGATGTGATAACACTAGAGAGTGTAGAGAGGAAATTTACCAGAATGTTGCCTGGGATGGATAAAATGAGCTATAAGGAGAGACTAAGTAGGCTTTGATTGTTTTCTTTAGATCAGCAAAGATTGAGGGCGACATAATTGAGGTGTATGGACAAGGTGAATAGATAGCAGCTGTTGTCCTTGATTGAGGGGTCAATCATAAGTAAGCATAGTTTTATGGTACAGGGCAGGAGATTCAGAGGGGATTTGAGAAAGAAACCTTTTCACTCAGAGAGTGGTGGGAATCTGGGATGTATTGTCTGGGAAGGCAGTGGAGGCTGGTAAACTTACAACCTTTAAAAAATATTTCGATGAGCACTTGAAATATCATAATATTCAAGGATAAGGGACAAGTGCAGGAAATTGGGATTAGCGCACCTTTAATGATTTTTACATTGGTGCAGATTCAATGGCCTGACAGGTCTTGTCTACGCTGTATGACTCTATGACTATGACTCTAAAGTCATGGTGGCCAAATTTGTAGGTGCCACAGAGCTGGGTATAAAAGTAAAGAACACAGAAAGAGGTTAAGTGAGTGGCCAAAAATCTGCTTGATGGTGTATAATGTAAGAAGATATGAAATCGTTCACTTTGACGGAAAGAATAAAAGGGACAGTGACAGCTAAGCAGTAAATGACCGCAGACCTTCACGCTGCTAGAACTATATGTTCTCGTGACAAGTTGTAAAAGATAAGTACACAGGCACAGCAAGTAATTAAGAAAGATAATAAATTATTAAGAGATAGTAGGAACTGCCGATGCTGGAGTCTGAGATAACAAGGTGTAGAGCTGGATGAACACAGCAGGCCAGGCAGCATCAGAGGAGCAGGAAAGCTGATGTTTCGGGTCTGGACCCTTCTTCAGAAATAGGGGAGGGGAACGGGGCTCTGAAATAAATAGAGAGAGGGGGAGGCAATGATAGAAGGTGGAAAAGAGGAGCAGATAGGTGGAGAGAAGACGGACAGGTCAAGGAGGCGGGGATGAAGCCAGTAAAGGTGACTGTAGGTAGGGAGTTGGGATGGAGATTGATCAGGGAGGAGGGAGGGGTGGGTAGGTGGGAGAAAAGATGGACAGGTCAAAGAGGCAGGGAAGAGATGGGCTGGTCTTGGGATGAGGTTGGGGTGGGGAGATTTTGAAGTTTGTGAAGTCCACATTGAGACCATTGGGCTGCAGGGTTTCCAAGCGGAATATGAGGTGCTGTTCATCCAGCCTTCGGGTGGCATTGTTGTGGCACTGGAGGATGCCCAGGATGGACATATCATCCAAGGAGTGGGAGGGGGAGTTGAAGTGGTTCGCGACTGGGAGGTGTTGTCATTTGTCAAGAACCGATCGTAGGGGCTCCACAAAGCGGTCTCCAAGTCTCTGCTGTGTTCATCCAGCGCTACACCTTGTTATCTAATAAATTATTATACTTTGTTATGAGAGAAATTGAACATTAAAGTAAGGATATTATGCTTCAGCGGTATAGAGCAATGGTAAGGCCACATCTCAAATACTACCTGCAGTTTTGGTCACCTTATTAATGAATGATGTAAATGCATCACAGGCAGTTCAGAGGAGACTTATTTATTTGCTAGTTGAAATGAGTGAGTAGTCTTTTGAGGAAAGGTTGGGCAGACTAGTTTAGTTTCCATTGGATTTGGAAGAATGAGGGTGACCTGATTAAATGTGTAAGATCTGAAAGGTCTGGACATGGTGGAAAAGGAAATAATGTTGCCTTTGTTAAAGAATCCAGAATGGGGCACAATTTTAAAATGAGGGTTCATCCATTTAGGACAGAGACAAGGAAATTATTTTCTCTCGAAGGTCTGTGAAACTTTGGAACTCTTTGCCTCAGAAGGCCATTGTGACAGAATCATTAAACACATTTAAATTGGAGGGAGCTAGGTTTTTGTTAGGGAAGGGTATTAGGTAATATCTAAGGAGGAGATTGGTGTGTAAAGTTCGAATCACAAGTAGATCAAATAAATGGCTGAACTTAACATTGATACTTTGACATACCTGATCATTTTAAAATATGTGCACATTTGCTTCCAGTGGGGAATGAAATAAAATTGTGTAACAACACCATAACAAGATAAATAGAAACAGAATTCAAAGAAGACACTGATACACAATATATTCAGCAATTTTGTTCTGAGAATTTCAGAGCCGAGCAGGAATAAAGGATACTGATAGGAATAAAGACTTGATGATTTGTAGCCTAAGCACTCAAGACCGACACCGTTAAGAGCTAAAGAGGAAGGGGAGCTTATCAAAGTCAAGGAGGTTGAGGAAGGATCGACAGTTGACAGGAGACAGTTTGTGTTCACTGGAGATAATATATCAACCATAATTCTGCCTTTGACCTGATCATTCATAGCATTTTTTTCTTAATACCACATTGAACTCCACTTTACATTACTCCAGTTCAGGGAAAAGTTGAACAAGCCATTTAATAATTCAAAAAACAACAAAGCTCCTGGAATGGAAGGTATTCCTTCTGAAATGCTGAAATACTGTGAATACACACTTCTGTCACTGTTACAACCAAAGAGTATGCCAAATTATGTTATTATCTGGTTAGGGGATAGAATATAGACAATGTTTGAGATCCCAGTTTAGAGAATACTACTAAGAGAATAAAGCCTCAAGATTCTTTCAAGTGATTTGAATAAGCAAGCTAAATTTTACTGCACAAATTTGGAAAAGTAACATGATCTGCATATGTGCAAACAGCTACTCTAACATTCAGGATTAACATGATGCAAACATAAGTTAACAGACAAACTGTGGTTGGCTACCCCATATTCAGAATTTTGAATGGCCAATGTGTACAAGATAGATCCCATGCAGATGTTATTGGCAAATTGGGGGGTCCCAATTTTCATTAAAACTCTGTCTCCATTGTAAAGGATTAGAATTATTCACTTTAAAGAGAACGCTCACATCTTAAAATTTCAATCTCTTCTCCCGAGATCAAGTTTCCAAGGAGTCCTGAGACAGCTGTCACCATCTAAGTGCCAGCTCATTTTCCGCTTTCATCAAACAGCTGGCTTTACTAAGTTGTTGCTGATTTTCTCAAGCTCCAAACTTTCTAAGCTATATGGAATTATCAATGGTTCTCAAGGATTCTTTTATCCTAAATGCTTCGAGTCTGCTAACAGCAGCACTTACTGCCTGGAATGATGCTGTCTCCAAAGCATTGCCAAAAATGGGGCTTTCATTTAAAAAACCAAGGTCCTAATCTACAATCTTACATCAAAACACTTCTTCCCATCATCCCAAAATCAGTGGTGAGATCCCAGAAAAATTGATAGTTTTTTTCCCTATTTGGGAACTTCCTCTAAACAAAGGCAGATATGAGATACAACACAATTCTTCATCAAGACCAAGTGCCAACTCAGCATTAGGCCAACTGTGACCAAAGAGTAGTTAAGGAGCAGCATCTAAAACCTGAGACTAGAAGCCTCATGCTCCTACAGGCTTCAAATGCTTGGACAGCCTACCGCAGATACCTCAAAATCACTGAAAAAATACTATCCTTAGGGCCTTTGCAAAATCTTCCAAATTCAATGGCAAGAAAGGCAACTTAACAGCTGTCCTTACAAGGCAACATGCAGTGTTAGGGCATTACTCACTCAAAATAACCTCTGTGAGGACAGATATGCCATTTATATACCTGACACCAAATTCCCATAGCAGCTGTTCCATTCAGGACTTAGTCATGGCAGGAAACTTAAGGAGTACAGTGGAAATGTTTGAAGAATATCTTTGATGCACACTAGTTGAGGTCAAACATACCTCATAATGCACAGGAGACCTTGATTTGCACCAAAATAGAGAAGTTTCATTCAGGAAGGCACCAAACACATTAAGAGTCTAAGTCTGGAAAGTGTAGAAAAGCCTAGGCATCAGAAAGAGTCAACAAAATTATAAGCAACAGAGGAGGCGATGGCCTAGTGGTATTATTGCTTGACTATTAAATCAGAAACTCAGTTAATGTTTTGAAAGCTCATGACTTCAGGTTAAACATAGGCAAGGAATCTTCCTGCTGATTATCACGTACCGTCCTCCCTTGGCTGATGAATCAGTCCTCCTCCATGGCGAACAGC
Organism: Ginglymostoma cirratum; assembly: GCA_024137785.1. Lineage (NCBI taxonomy): Eukaryota > Metazoa > Chordata > Chondrichthyes > Orectolobiformes > Ginglymostomatidae > Ginglymostoma > Ginglymostoma cirratum. The sequence goes on from JAHRHZ010000251.1 coordinate 1,920,343, forward strand.
CCTTGGAGGAAGCATTGAGGGTAGCAAGGTTGCCAAATGTATTCTTGGTGGGGATTTCAATGTCCACTACCAATACTGACTCAGCAGTGTTGCCTGGCTCAGCAAGACAATGAAATATACATAGATAAAGATATAGTAGAGACACTTAGAGCTCTGTAAAACTCAATTAATTATTATGTGCTTAAATGAATAATACACGCTTTCAATTACTAGAGATATCTCAATCACCATCTTTCACTTTAACTAATCTCAAATGTTATTACCCGGGAGATTTGGCAGCTGGTCATACTGGAAATCTTCTCAACGAATTCACCATGCCTCCTGAAAAAGGGTACCTCTTCGCAGTATTTTATCTCCAGAGTCCTGCTGAAAAATCAAGGGTCTTATTGGGCTGCCTTATACATAGGCCTCTGTGCCAAGTGTATGCCTTATTTGAAATTATCTATGCATGTGACCAATGCTGAATGTTATGTTCTTATTTGGTAGAGACAGCAGTTGCTGATTTCCTGAATTCTAACACTCAACAGAGGTGAATGACTCAGCATTATTAAACTCACATAACAGTCCATTGTAAAGCCTCTTATCAATTCCTGTATCTTCAAACTAATCCAATATCTCCCCAATTTTGATCCAAAGATTTATCTGAGAATCATCCAGCTGGGTTTGTTACATCCTCCAGGGCCATCTCCACAGCGGTAAGCATTACCTCCTTGCAGAAATGTATTCTCAGCAAAGAATTACTTTACTTATTTTATTTGAAATGTCAATTAGCTCATTGTACTTATCTAGAAACATAATCATAAATGTAATTAAGGTTACAAATCAGTTTACAATGTCTTACCCATTTTCCTTTTGTTCTGTGGCAAATATATTGTTATACGCTTTCCACATCTTGCAAGATGTACATAATAACACTACAAATAACTACGAATGAACACTAAGAAATACTATGAACTGGCAATGTCTAGATTATTTCTGCTCTATGGTAAACCCTCTTCCTTATGAGCTATCTTTTGGTATCTGAGACCAATTCCTGTGGTCAATCTCTTCCAGTTCTTAACTTCCTGTTTTAACAAACAAAATAAGATTATTGCAATAGTAAGTATAAAAATAAACTGCAGTACAACAGTCATATGAGACGCAATCCTGATCCACAGGTAACCTGAGTCTCCTATTCCAAATTTTACTCCAGGAACATGGAGCCTGCAAGTCCATATATGCCTCTTCTGTGTGAGTTTTAATCCCCTTCTCTTGTATGGCCCATTTATGAATAACTTCCTTTGCCTCAAGAATGATCGTCATCCAGTCTGTGGTGGTATGGAATAGGTGGAAGTTCAGTAGCTACGAATCGCCGTAAATCCTCATCTATATCATTTGAGTGATTGGATAGAGGTATGTGCAGTTTCTCATTAGGTCTGGATTAAACAGAATTTAGTGCTTAATGGTTAAGTCATGATGTGGAGGTGCCGGTGTTGGACTGGGGTGGACAAGGTCGGAAATCACACGACACCAGGTTACAGTCCAAAAGGTATATTTGAACCTGAAGAAGGGCTGAGGCTCCAAAAACTTGTATTGTCAAATAAACCTGTTGAACTATAGCCTGGTGTTGTGTGATTTCTGACCTTGTCCACCCCAGCCCAACACTGGCTCCTCCACATAATGGTTAAGTCCAAAGTGGTATTGCTCATGGCTACATTCCGTCCATCTAGGTACACCATGTCTGTCCCTTTTGGTATCCCGAGGCTGCTGTGGCAACATAGTAGATGTCTCCTACTAAGGCCTACTTAAGAAAGTTTTGGTTATTCCCTGGAGAATAGACAATGAGCAGTTCTCATAAGGGGCAAATCTACAATAAGTTAGTCCTTTGATCATTTATTCCAGACATGCTCAATGGTTTCCCCCTTGATGGTCCTGGGACAAATACATCCCCCACCCCCTTTGGATCCCTCTAGAATGGTAGCATATCCAAATTCCTTCATTGTATTTATCCACATAATGGAATCACACTGGGGGCATGTCAAGTTGTCCCCATGTTTGTGTGTATGAAGCACCGCGCCAATATAATGTTAACGCTTACACTCATCACAGGCATTCAAGACCAGGTTGGTGAGATTGAGGCTTTTGAGTTGACATAGAAGTGTCTTCTCCCTGACCCATGTCTTCAGTTGCTCATCTGAGACCCAATGTAGTACTCTTCGAGCATCTAATTGCAACATATGTGTGTTAACCATAGACAGGAGCCAGCTGGTATATAATGAACAAAATATTGTTTTATTACTGTAGGTGTCCTCATGGGCCATCCAGTCTATAACCTGGATTGTAATATCTTGAAGGGATCTCAACATTTTGATGGTACTCAGGGCTACCTCAGGGCTGCCTGCTGCCCAGTCCTACCTGCCTTTTCTTGATTCTGCTATTCCTGGCCTATTATTATCCTCATCCTTTCTCGGACAGAATTTAACTGATAATCCAATGATAATCTATGTTGAGAGTGTTGCCAGTGGCCACTCATGATGCATAGCCTGCTCCTGCTGACTTCATCAAACCTCTCTTACTCCTTTTCCTTTCTGATGGAAACTCACTAAGACTGGGTTGTCTCCAGAGTAGGTGGTCAAAGGCCTTCTCGGTTGTGCTATTGCGCCAGGATGACACCTGTGTGTCCGTCAGGTTAAACTCTACTTGTGCCAATATCCTGCAACTAGAGTAACTATGCCTTTCATTTCTTCTAAAACTAACCTTACTTCCCCTGCAGATGTCTGACATTCTCTACACTGTGGTTCTGAGGTGATTCTGGGGGTCATAATGTTGGTAGTTCGCGGGCCATCTCTGTACAGTATGAAAGGTCCTGGCCCATGGCACCTCCAAATTGTCCCCATCTTCTCTGGGTACATTTGGGTTTGTGGTAGGTTTGGGCTTACACTCTACTCCAATCCACTCAACTGAGCCTCAAATACTATAGGTCTCTGGACCTAATCCTCAAGGCTTACTCTTGCCTCAGATCACATAAAAATAACCACCTTCATTTGGCCCAGCACAGGCATTACCTGAAGGGGTGGATCCCAAAATATATTAAAAAGACCCACATCTAATCCTAACACGCATCTGTTACTCTGACATTTGTTCAAATACGTAAGGTTTTACGCTGGCACTCGATCATCGTCATTGCCTTCCATCCATAATACAAATCCGTTAGCTGCCCATCCCAAGATCACCTGGTTACACCAATCACAGGGGCGTGTCCTCCTCCTTTCTTCCCAAAGTTGATGATCGGCTCTTTAGTTTTGTTGACTTTGAGGGAGAGATTATTATCTTTGCACCGTAACACTAAATATTCTATCCCCTTCCTGTATTCTATCTTGTCATTGTTTGATATCCAGCTTACAACAGTGGTATCATCAGCAAACTTATAGATGGTATCTGGATGAAATTTGGCCACACAGTCGTGAGTGTACAGAGAGTACAGTAGGGGGCTAAGTATGCATCCTTGCAGGGTACCAGTGTTGAGGATTGTTGTGGAGTAGGTCCTGTTGTTAATCTTCACTGATTGCTGTGTATAGGTCAGGAATTTGAGTATCCAGGTGCAGAGGTTGGAGCGGAGACCTTGTTCACTGAGTTTGGAGATTAGTTTGGTTGGGTTTGTAGCATTGAAGTCAGAACTGTCATTGATAAGTGGAAGCCTGACATGGGCATCCTTGTTCTCCTGATGTTCCAGGGATGAATATAGGGCTAGGGAATTGGTGTCTGCCATGGACCTGTTATGTCAGTAGGCAAATTGCAAGGGATTGAGGCAAGCTGGGAGGCTAGAGTTGATGAGAGCCGTAGCTAATGTCTCAAAGCATTTCACAATTATGGAGATCAGAGCCACTGGGTGGTAGTCATTGAAGCACATTACATTATGATTTCTTTGATACCAGGATAATCATGTTCTTCTGGAAGCAGGTGGGGACTTCAGGTTGCAGCAAGGAGAAGTTCAAAATGTCAGTGAACACTTCCACCAGCTGGTCTGCACAGGATCTCAGTACATGGCGTGGGACTCCATCTGGGCCAATTGCTTTCCTTGAGTTCACTCTCAAGAAGGTCGAATCTGACATCTGCAACAGTGGCTGAGGAAATAGGTATATCTGGGGCAGTTGGGGTAGGTGACACCATTCCACTGGCATTCTGCTAGAAATGAGCATAAAAGCACTGAGGGCCTCAGGGAGGGATGTGTTTTTTTTTTCCTGCTGTTCTGTTCTGCTTCATTTTGTATCCAAATATGTCATGTAGGCTTTGCCACTGGCAGCGAGTCTGGCTTGTCTGACATGAACACTGCATACCTGATCTTCAGTAGACAATGGATTTCCTGGTTCATCCATGGCTTCCGGTTGGGGAACATATGGATTAACTGCTTTGGCACACAGTCCTCTATGCACTTGCTAATGAAGTCTGTGATGTTGTTGGCGAATGCAACTGGGTTGGCTGCTGAATTCTTGAAAATGGACCAGCCCACTGATTCCAAGCAGTCATGCAGGAGCCCTTCTGCTGCCTTAGATCAGCATTGTTCTGCTTTCCACACTGGGCCCTCAAATTTGAACTTCTGCTTGTAAACCGGGAAGAGGAACACAGCATTGTGATCTGATTTTCCAAAGTGCAAATGGGATATGGAACGGTAGGCATCCTTATTGGCTGTATAGCAATGGTCACGAATATTCGGTCCCCTGGTGAGACAGAAGACATGTTGATGATAGTTTGGTAGCAGCTTCTTGAGGTTGGCCTGGTTGTGATCACCCGGCATGATGTATAAGACCTTGGGGGATTTTGTCTCAAGTACATTTGTTGTGGTCTGAATCTCATCCAAGGCATTCTCCATTTCCCCCTGTTGTGTTATGAAGACTGCTGTCAGGATGGAGGAGGTGAACTCACATGGCAGGTAGTAGGTACAGCACTTCACTCAGAGATATTCTAGGGCCAGGGAGCAGTTATTCACCAGAATCACTACATCTGAACACCAGGAGATGTTGATTAAGAGGTAGATCCTAACACCCCTGGTTTTACCTGAGCATGCTGAGTGGTCCATTCAATGAACTGAGAAACTTTCAGGTTGTAAGTCATAGTCAGATGTAGCAGGAGTGAGACATGCCTCTGTAAAACAAAGCACACAGCAGTCTCTCAGTTCTCTCTGGAAGGCAAGTATTGTTCTAAAGTCATTCATTTTGTTTTCAATGGCTTGAACATTTGCCAAGCATACACTGAGGACGTGGTCTTGAAACTGTGTTGCTTCAGTTTCACCTGCAGGCCAACGCGTCTTCCATGGTTCCTGGAAGGTTTCTTGTTTCTGGACGGTCCCAGGCATCAGTGGTGCAAGTCTGCTGCTCTGAAAGGTACGTGAGTCAGTTTGGGTCAGCTTGGGCCTCCTTGGTGTTGAGTCACTGCAGGGTCAGAACTTGGGCCTGGGCTGGTTGGGCTTCCTCAGGCTTGTGTTGTTGCGGGGTCAAAGTTCGGATCTGGGCTGGTTAAGCATCCCTGGAGTCAGATCACTGCAGGGGCTTGTTTCATTCCAGGTCGGGCCAGGTCTCCATGGGTCGGGTCACTGCGGGATCAGAGTTTGGGCCTTGGTTCTCGGTTTCCTCGTGGCCAGGAAAGTCAGGCCTACGGGAAGCCAGTAGGTTTACTCTGGGACTGCGAATACAGTGTCGGAAATACTCGGGCCTGGACATTTGTAGGATTTTCAGACATCTTCAGATTTAAAAGAAAATTGTTAGTAACTTTTACAGACTTAGAATTGACTTTTAAAAGTGCAGAATGATTCTAAGAAATGTGAGAATACAATCTACTGTAGGGAGCTCACAAAGTGTCGCCTTGTGTCAACGCCATTTTGAACCATTTTAATGTTTCATCCATTGTGTTCCCTTTCTTCTTTTTCCTTTATTTTTGTTTCCATTGGTGAGCCTGAGGAGTTCATCTGACCCCTAAGGCATTGGGAAATAACTGTGAACCTGCCAGATTTTGCTCAGATTGCACTGGTCTGGGTTCCAAAACCAGTCCCACTTGAAGTTTCCTAACTTTGGGGCATCACATTCTCCCAATATTATGTGTAGATAATGATAATTATCCTGCTGCCCTCCAAATGGTTTTCGTTGGTCGATACAATACTAGCTACTCTTGTTAGGAGCTGTTCACACCTTGTATACTGATAGACTTGCTTTTTCTAATACCTTATATGGTGCTGCAAATCTAGGGGCCAGGAAGGATATTGCTCGATGTATAGGCAGCATTACCTGTTGCCCCACCTGCAGCTCCATTGGTGGGCCCTACTTTGTTGTATCTTCCTTCCCATATTATGTATAGTGACATAATTTGTTTCTCTTACACTCTCAACTTGCTATTGTACCCACTTATCTTTCATTATTCCATCTATTTCCGGCTTGGATAGGTCTAATCCTAACAGAGGCTCCAGACCATGCATTTATAGAACCCCCACAGTGTGGGAACAGGCTATTCATCACAACAAGTCCACACCAACTCTCTGAAGAGCATTCCACACAGACTCACCCCCTACCCTATCCCTGTAATTCCCATGGCCAATCCACCAAACCTATACATCCCTGGACACTTTGGGCAATTTAGCATTGCCAATTAATCTAAACTGCACTACTCTGGACTGTGGGAGGAAACCCACATAGACAGGGGGAGAATGTACAAACTCCTCAATGACTGTCGCCCGAGGCTGGAAATGAACCCACGTCCCTGGTGCTGTGAGGCAGCAGTGCTAACCATTGAGCCACCATGCTGTTATCAACCTTTAAGTGGTATATCCTGTAGAAGAAGATACAGTGCTTCTTATTATCATCAGCACATAAGGAAGCACCATCAACCAAATGGTCTGGTGCTGCTGCACCATTTTGGCCAGAATATTCTTCAAAATTCAATTTATTCTTTCATTTATCCCTCTACATTGAGGGCTATAGGATATGTGGAACCTTTGTTTTATCCCTAGAACTGTCATGACACTCTGAATCATTTGGGCCATAAAATTCTTGATCTGATTCAATACTCCTTTGTAAACCCCAACAATTTAAAACTTTTAGAACAGTGCCTTTGCTGTCATTTTAGCAGTATCAGTTCTAGTGGGAAACACATCTACCCATTTGGTGAATGTATCTACTATCGCCAGGAAATACTTATATCTGCCAGTAATTGTGGGTAGGGGATCCACAGAATCAATTTGTATAAAATCTTTGGAATAGGAAAATGCAATCTATCTAAACTTGGTACTAAGTTGACATGTCCTTGCTGTGTTTGGATTTTGGACTGATTAGTCACAACCTAATGTCTTACCTATCAGCAAAACGTACATCTGTCAGGAATTAGGATGCAACTTCCATATCACTCTCACCCTCCATCATTGTTAAAAATCCACATTTGCTTTCTGCTTACACAAAAATCCTAACCATTGTTTCTGTCTCCACAATGTGCTTCCAGACCTACTGAGTATTTCCAGTATTTTCTGTGTGCATATTAATTTTAATCAGTTCATCAGCAAACAAGAAACTGAATTTCTATACACATTCCCTGCTAAGAAGTATCTTTTAAAAAGCTGCATACCAAAGAAAAGAGCTTTTAGCAACAAATCTAGTGATTGGGAGTGTAACTGATAAAATATTTTTTCTACATACATTTGTACAAAACAACATGAGTATTTATGTATTCGACATTATATCACACGACTGTCCACCTTTGTGCCTGCTTCCACGTGTTGATTCCCATTTTGTAATAAACTTAAGTATGAATATTGTGTTAATGAATCTGGATGGTAGGGCAAAAATCTTGTTGAGGGTAACATGGGAACCACACTTACTTATTCCTAACGTTTGAGGCCTGAAAGATTTTAAGTAGATGAACCATGATAGTTGTTTCCCAATGGGTATAGTATTAAGGCCATACATTCATTCCATTTTCCATAGCACTGCAGTCACACAGTGAGAGGGTCGGTGCTGAAAATGATTATTACATGGAACCAGGAAATTTTTTATACCTTCATTTTCTCAGGTTATTTGAGCAAATAATGATATTCTATTATTACAGAGGAGAAAACATGAAGGTGATTCTATCAAAGGGGATTTTTGATCTGATAGTTCCTGCAAGTTTTATTTGTACTATCTTTTGTATTAGTCAAATGCAATGGCCTGAAATGAATATTCTTTAACTTACTTTATTATACGTCATAAATTTAAAATTGTTAAATTTACGTTATGTGGATATCTTTGGTTAGATTGTTTGCTATCTCTCTTACGTGAAACATTTATTTTGAATTAAAGACTTTACCATTGCCTCTGACTCAAAAACAGAGGATTTTTAGAATCTGAAATGTTACTTTTCGCTTATTTATTTCTCCTTAATTTGGAGACTTGAAAACATGGTTTTGTCTATTGTACTGGGACATCTGGTTCCAATTAATGAAAAGGCACTGATGTCTGAAGGTGAGATGTCAATCTTGTGAAGCCACCGAACAGGGCTACTTGCATGCCGAACTGCATAAGGAGCAAGTGATAGAGCTAAGTGATCCCAAGCCAATGGATCAGACCTAAGCTTTACTGTCCTGCCACATCCAGCCATGATTGGTGGTGGACAACTAAACAACCCACAAATATGCCCATCATTAATGATGAAAGACCCCAGCACATCAGTGAAAAAGATAAGGCTGAAGCTTTTGCAGCAACCTTCAGCCAGAAGGGCCAAGTGGATGATCCATCTTGGCCTCCTCTGTTCGTCCCCAGCACTGGGGGTGTGAGTGACAGCTTGGCTAGGAGAGCAGCAAGTTTCATTGAATGTTAAGGGGAAGTGGTTAGATTGTCTCTTATTGGAGATGGTCACAGCCTGGCATTTGTGTAGCACAAATGTTACCTGCCACTTGTCAGCCCAAACCTGATATTGTCCAGATTTTGTTGCATTTGAACAAGGACTACTTCAGTATCTGAGTTGCAAATGGTGCTGAACATTGTACAATCATTGGCGAACATTTCCACTTCTGTCCTTACAATGGAGGGAAGGTCATTGATGAAGCAGCTGGTGATGGTTGGGCCTAGGACGCTACCCTGAGGCGCTCCTGCATAGATGTCCTGGAGCTGAGATGATTGATCTCCAACAACCACAATCATCTTCCTATGTATCAGGTAAGACTCCAACTACCAGAAAGTTTGCCCCTTGATACCCATTGATTCCAGTCTTACTATGGCTCCTTGATGCCACACTCAGTTGAATGCAGCCTTGATGACAAGGCCTGTCAGTAAAACGTCAGCTCTGTAATTGAGATCTTTTGTCCATGTTTGAACCACGGCTGTAACGAGGTCAGGATCTGAGTGGCCCTGGTGGAAACCAAACTAGGCATCACTGAGCAGGTTTTTGCTGAGCAAGTGCTGCTTGATAGCACTGTTGATGACACCTTCCATCACTTTACTGATGATTGAGAGTAGATTGATGGGCAGTAATTGGCCAGGTAGGATTTGGCCTGCGATTTATGTACAGGACATATCTAGGCAATTTTCCACACTATCAGGTAAATGCCAATGTTGTAACTGTAGCAAAACAGCTTAGCTAGCAGACCTTCAAGTTCTGGAGCACAAGCCTTCAGTACTATTGCTGGAATGTTGTCAGGGCCCATAGCCTTTGCAGGATCCAGTGTTTCCAACCATTTCTTGATACCATGTGGAATGAATCAAATTGGCTGAAAACTGGCATCTGTTCGCTCATGTTTGCACAATATTCAGCATCACCAATAAGAGACAATCTAACTACCCGCCCCCCTGACCTTCAACAGTGTTACTATCACTGAATTCCCCATTGTCAACATCCTGGGTGTTATCATTGACCAGAAACTCAACTGGACTCACAACATAAATGCAATGGCTCCAAGAACGGACCAGAGGCTAGGAATTCTGCAGCAAATAGATCACCTCTTGAATTCCTAAGGCCTGTCCACAATCGGTAAGTCACAGATCAGGAGTGTGATGGAAAGTCCCCACTTGTCTGGATGAGTATAGTTCCAACAACACTCAAGAAGCTTGACAGAATCCAGGACAAAGTCGGCCTATTGATTGGCATTACATCCACAAACATTCACTACCTCCAACCCAACTCTCAGTAACAGCACTGTGTACTATTTACAGGATGTACTGCAGAAATTCATAAAAGATTCTCAGACAGCACCTTCCAAACCCATGACCACTTCCATCTACAAGGACAAGGGCAGCAGCTATATAGGAACACCATCAGCTTCAAGTTCCCCTCCAAGCTGCTCACCATTCTTACTTGGAACTATGTCACCGCTCCTTCATTGTCGCTGGGTCAAAATCCTGGAATTCCCTCCTTAATGACATTGCGGGTCAACCCCTAGCAGATGGATTGCAACAGTTCAAGAAGGCAGCTCACCACCACTTCTCAAGGGCAATTAGAGATGGTCAGTAAATGCTCGCCCAGCCAGCAATGCCCACATCCTACAAATGAATAAGTGAAAAAAAATTCCAAGATTCTGATATAACCATCAGTTCTGCACCTTATGTTCCCTCACGCAAAGTGATGTTGCCTTTTGTAAAGAAGACTATTAATATTGGATGACATACTTACAGTGTAACATACTTTAAAGTTTCATATATCAAGTTCTTTTCTCAATCATCTTCACCTAATAATGAAAAGCTATAATGAGTCAGCACTTCCATATCACCTCTAGGATAGAACTCAAGTATTAGTGTTGGAATGGAAACTAAATCTTTTGATACTGGTAAGGGTTGAAATTGAAATGATTTTGAGTAGTTTAAACCTCAGTCACCAGTAAATGTCACATCAGAACTGAGAGGATGATAGATAAGCCTGAGTCTGCAATCACTTGACACTCATAAGTACACAGTTTCAGCAGTGTCTGCAGATGAGGATCAGGGTCTAAACCATACGCTAACCTCTGTCTATCTGAATTCAAGAGGGGTGCAGAGACCATCCCTCTTACTCTGGAGCTGAAATCAACTATTTTAATATAATCCATAATCCAATTTTCCTTTTCCAAATTGTTTGGCTGCACACTGGATTTAACTTTCTGAGTTATCTAGAAACCATTTTCTTAGCATATTCTTTATAGGAACATGTAGCAGATTACAACTAGAGCCAGGAAACATTCAAATTAAAACACTTGGCCTTCTAACACCAGGTGGAAGTTTGCAAAATTAAAAGCAAATTAAAAGCTTCAATACTTCTGGCATAGTTATATAGATCTGCACCATCCTTTTCTGATGTAATTGATATGCCCATGACAATTAATTAGTCTAATCCTGAGTTCAGCCCAGATCCCTTTTTGGCTTAGTTGAGGTCATTCTTTATTTTCAAAACATTTCTTGAGATTATTAACTGAAAACTTGACATCAAAAGCATCTCAACTCATTCACACATCCCTGATTGGAATAAACCTTTAGTTGGGATAAATTAGCAGTGCTTCCAGTCTCTTCTTATTTCTGCTGATTCAAGTCTTAAACCATTGACACAGATTTTATTTTAGCCTATGCAGTGAGGGATCAAACTCCAAATACTAATGACATGAGGGCAGACTGTAGCCAGGCCCTGAACAACATGAGCTATACAATATCGTTTGGGAGAATCATGTAAAAAGTCAGGTGAGGCCTTTCTTGATGTCAGGAGTAACAAGCCATATTTTCCAACTAAGTTCGAACATTGAGAAGTGATTTTCACTAGTAGATGGTGAGAGACCTAGTAAAAGGAATTATGGCACATTATCACTGTCATTATTATGTAATCACACTCCATTAATGTGCACTCTCCCATTCTATCAACCACTGGATAAGAACTAGGCACTGAGAATTTCCAACCTGAATGTCAGAGCAGCAACCTGGCATCTCCAACTTACTAGTTAATCTTGAAGACCTCCATCTTAGACACTGGCATCAATATCTTGGGGCACACTCTATGTGCAACAACTGCATGCTCACAGCATCCACAGATGTTGGCATCTTCCTGCCAGCCTCTCCATGCTGACTGGCACATCTCCAAATCACTGATGCTATGATTCTGCACTTCACATGCACACTATCAGTGAAAGTAAGGGCAATTTGTATAGTGGGTCAGGCATCCCGTTCACCGTTCAAACCAGATTGCATATCAAAGATGCTTACTTGCTTTCTTAGCACTCACTTACATAACACCTACTTAGGTGCTTGTAGCAGAGCAAACATGTGCACGGCGCTTCTGTCTTGATTTGCATTTTTTGCAATCCACAAAGTTTGCTATGGTTGTCATCATTTAAGAGGATAAACATGTTACTTTATGCCACCCTGTTATATTGATCTCAAACTTGTATCGTGTGTCACCTGCATAGGTAGTAAACACATTGCATGTGCTTTAAGCAAATAGCCATGTTTCAGAGTCTAAAGGAAGTAATCCTCAGTAAAATCAAGGGAGATGCCCATCAGTCAGAGGGTTCCTGCACAGTAGCTCAAAGACAGTCTCCAATATCAGTGCAGGAGCTTGGGCATGGCCTATTCAATCTCTTAGGATGGTCAGTGTCAATTTACTCTCCTTGTACAGGATGAATTACTGATTGTCAGACAGTCTAACACAATCCTAATTCTTCCTACCCTGTTGTGGGCTGTTTTCTCCCAGAATGAGAGAAAGAGAAGGATTAAGTGAGATGAAAGTAGGTGGCACAGCTACTAGTGTGAGTGCAGGTAGAGGAAAGCTGGTGAAATCTTTCAGGTGTGTGAATATGCAGTGTAGAGACCATATAACCTTAATAGTGTCAGGGAACTGGGTGGGTAAGAGCATGAGCCTTGTTGGGAGGTGTATCAATAGCAGAGCTAGGGCGAGTGTGAGGTGGCATAGAGCTGATGATGGCACTTACTTTGCCAGAGCAGAGAAGATCATTGATTTGGTTTTTGGCAGTGCTGGATATTCCTCCAGATGATTGAGACCACAGTGATCCAGGCTGGCAGGCTCTGGTGTCATGCCTTCCTCTGCCAATGCTCAGGAAAGGAGATTTCCTCCTTTCTATTAGCCTATTTACTGGGGCTTCCAAGCCCTGTTTGCAAATTGAAAAAGCGGTGATTCTTTGTCTGCCATATCTGGGGCCAGTGTGATGGAATGGGCAGGTCAGCATCATACTGCAAGTGCCTGACTAGTTGCACAATGGCCTTTTAAAGATGGCACTGAAGCCAGGTATCCTGGGATATCCCTGCAGATAACTTCCGCTGGGATGAGTGGGAGAATCAGGCTCGCATCGGATGAGTGGGACACCATAGGAGAGTATTAGTTAATTAATAAGCCAAGTTAGGGATGATAGTCTGAGAAAACTTGCAATGCCTCGTAAAGCAAAATCCTCCATAAGACTCAATAAAAATGACACTTTGCCAACATAGTATAACAAAGGTGAATTCAATATCTATATCTCAAATAGGGTCAGTGTTTGTGTGCAATTCAATGATGGATGAATAGTTTCTTTTTAAATGGCAGTAGACCTCCAGATTAAAAAAAAGCATACTATTCCAGATACTTCCTCATCTGGTATTTTAAAGGTGTCGTTAATATTTTTGTTTTATGTGTGATTTCTAAACAACTCAGCCTGCTTAATTTTTCTTATAATAGTTCATTCTTGTTTTTCTTTAACTTTTCTTAGCAGGGGCATTTATTAAGAGTAGACTGATGGCACGTTGTAGAATAGACAGTGTAAAAACTTTGCAACTATTTGTCATCTCAACCTAAAAATTGCTGAAACCTTGACGCTGACCCTTGAGGACAGATAAATTGCAGCATTGTCTTATTTTTCAAAGAAAGAGATTACCTGAAACTGTCTTCATATTCCTCAAAAGTAATTGCAATTTTGATATTAGCTTTTTGCAATTATGCTTGTGCTTTAATGAATGGGTTTAAAGTTTTAATTAAACAATTCAGTCAGTGCGCAGACTTTGAAGTTTATTTCATGAAAGCACTCATCATCTTTGCTATTTCAGCTTATTATTGTAAGATGCTACTTATTCTTTTAAAGAGCCAAGAATAATATTCCATTTAGCATTTGGTGAAAGGGAAAGTAATTAATTGGAAAATATTGGTGATTTACTGCCGGTGGTTAATAGATAGAAGGGTGATTTGGTAAAGGCGAGAAAAGCATTCAGTTGTGTGTGAGAGCACGTCCGGATGTTAAAAAAAAATACTCCTGGAGTGTTGACAAAATCAGGGACCGAATTTTCCTTTATCTTCGGCTAAGTGCCCATGTGCCAAGTTTTTTGAAGGATTTTTCTCTGCCAGGCCTGACGACATTCTGTGCCTTGACTCATCAAACATGCATGATTAACTACATATCCTGCCCTAATGGTGACCCTCTCATCCAATTCTAGCCCCAGTTTACCATGCACTGTTCCCACAAAGTTCACCACTCAACAGATAACTACTGAAAGGCCAGCATCCCTTACACCATGCCATTTTTTAAAACTCCACTGTGGACTCAGACAAACATTGGCAATCTGGTGCTACCCTTTATCGGCTGTGTAAATTGGGGAATTTTAGCACAGCAGCCAAAAAGCCACAATACTCTTGGGCACATTGCTGACACTCCATCTCACAAACAACACTATTCTCTCGCTCTTGTCACTTCATCACCAGGCTGCATAATTTACCTGTCCTTGGTTACATCCTATCTAAGTCACTGTTACTCTACCCCAGTACCCGTTAGAAAGTCACAGCTTGTCGTTATCCAGTAGAAGAATATTACATACAGGAAAGCAATCTGACAATTCCAAACATGCGCTGTTATTTAATGCCAACAAAATGAGTAGAAACTGGTGTTCACTCATACAATACAAACCAAATGCTAACGTGATACCAGTGACTATTTTACTGTCCGCGACAGTCTACTGCACCCAACTCTCACCTAATAGAACTAGGTAACCATCAGGCCTTGGTTGGCTGCACTCTGTCATGTACAAGAACAGTTTTGACTGCTCAATGTCTTTATCTTCCCCCTCAGCTGACTGTTCGTAACCCCCAATTCCTCAGTATCCATCACACTGCTTTGTTGCCTGCGCCTATCTACGGAATGATGCAGCACACTCTGTCTGGACTATTCTGGAGAGTCTCCCCAGGCTAGTCCAAGCAGCAGAACCACATCTTCAGCAGCCCCACCTTCTGCTCTACCACTGACCTGGTCACAGCACATGCACCAAGTCAGTGAAAAAGTGGCACCAGCTGAGTGATCAATTCATTATGTAAAACAAGGAGCACCCGTTACTCACTGACCCACTTCTCACTCCAGACGCAACTCAGTCATTCTTGTTTTCATTTCATTCAGTAGAATGCATCATCATGATTATTTGGTCAATTGCCTATTTTTCAATCATTGCTGCTAACTTTTGCAACATTAAGACGGCAATGTTAGAGTTGAAACATCTCAGCATGGTATAAATCACCTCTTTTCACCGTTTGAAACCTAAGCATGTTCATTCTCCAGACATTGCAAATAAACAAAAAAAGATTGCAACAGATGTGCAATTGGAGTTTGCAAACGTATGCTTCATTTATTTGTCCCTTCAATGTCCTGAATATAGCAGAGCTGGATTCTCTAGTTTTGCCTATCAAACTAATGCAGATTCAGCCTAACCTGGTCATTTCACCAGCCATTTTCCAGTTGAATTTTGCATCAAGCAAATTGCAAGTGATAGCAGGGAACACAGCTCATGGTGGACATTATCAGCATCCGATTCTGCGTGGTCACTGGGTACTCTCCAGAATCTCTAAGTCTCTGTAAAAGAAATCCAAACTACAGACTTCAGACTGTCAGGAAGACTGTCCAAAATAATTATTCTCTACACAACAAATGTTGCAGGAGCCAATGGCCGAGTGGCATTATCGCTAGACCATTAATCCAGAAACTCAGCTAATGTTCTGCTTTCCGCAACAGATGGTGGAATTTGAATTCAATTAAAAAAAACTATGGAATTAAAAATATACTGATGACCATGAAATCATTGTTGATTGTTGGTAAGCCTCATCTGGTTCACTAGTATCTGTAGAGAAGGACATCTGCCATCCTCAACTGGTCTGGCCTAAATGTGACTTCAGATTCACAGCAATATGGTTGACTTTCAATTGCCCTCTGAAATGGTCTAGCAAGCCAATCAGTTGTACCAGTTGTTACAAAGTCTCAATGGATGGATCTTGTGGCATCAACCTAGGCACCAGAAAAGACAACGGTAGAAACAACTCTATTGAAACTGCAAAGTCTTCCTTAGTAATATCTGGGGATTTTGCCAAAATTGGGAGAACTGTCTCACAGACTAGTCAAGCAGTAGTTTGACAGTCATACTCATGGAATCATAACTTACAGAAAATGTCTCAGACACCACCATCACTATCCCTGGGCATGCACTGTCCCACTGGCAGGACAGACCCGCCAGAGGTGGCAGTACAGTAGTATATAGTCAGGAGGGAGTTGCCCTTGGAGTCCTCAACATTGATGCTGGACCCCATGAAATCTCATGGCTTCAGGTTAAACATAGGCAAGGAAACCTCTTGCTGATTGTCATGTACCATCCTCCTTCAGCTGATGGATTGGTACTCCTCCATAACGTTTTTAAATTCATTCACAGAATGAGGGCTTCGCTGGCTAGGCAGCACTTATTGCCCATCTCAAATTGCCCAGAGGGCAGTTGAGAGTCAACAACATTGCTGTGATTGAATTGAATAACACTTGAAGGAAGTACTGAAGATAGCAAGGGCATAAAATGTACCCTGGGTGGGGGTTTTCAATGTCTACCATCAAAAGTGCCTTGGCAGCAGCACCACTGATTGAGCAGGTCATGTCCTAAAGGACATAGCTGCTTGACTGGGTATGCAGTAGATGACTGCTGGTGCATCTGTCAATGAAGGTTGATTAAATGGAGGTTGCAGGGGGTACCAGAATCAGCATCTGAAGATGATGTGTCAACCTGGTGAAGCTACGAGAAAGGACTACTTATGCGCCAAACAGCATAAGTAGTAACTGATAGAGCAAAGTGAGAACTAAACCAATGGATCAGATCTATGTTCTGCAATCCTATCACATCAAGTCACAATTAAATGACTCACTTGAGGAGGAGGCTCTAGAAATACCCTCATCCTCAATGATGGAAGAGACCATACATCAGTGCAAAAGGTAAGGCTGTTGCATTCGCAGCATTCTACAGCGAGAATTGCCAAATGGATGATCTTTCCTGGACTCCTCTAATGATCCACACATCACTGGTGCCAGTCTTCAGCCAATTTGGTGCCAGTCTTCAGCCAATTTGACCCATTCCATGTGATATCAAGGTACAGTTGGAGACACTAAATGCTGCAAAGGCTTTGGGCCCTAACAACATTCTGGCAATAGTACTGAAATCTTGTGCTCCAGAATTTCTCCATCCCTTAGCCAAGCTGTTCCAGTACAGTTATAACGCTGGACTCTACCCAACAATGTAGAAAATTGCCCAGGTATGCCCTGTACATAGAAAGCAGGACAAATCCAACCCAGCCAATGACTGCCCATTGTTCTACTCTCAATCATCAGTAAAGGGATGGAAGGTGTCATCAGTAGTGCTACAAAGTAGCAGCTGTTCAGCCACAACCTGCTCAGTGATGCCCAGTTTTGGTTCCGCAAGGGCTACTCAGCTCCTGACCTCATTACAACCTTGGTTCAAACGTGGACAGAAAAGCTCAATTCTGGAGTGTCGGCCCTTGATATAAAAGCTGCATTCAACTAAATATGGCATCAACGATCTCAGCAAAACTGAGGCCAATGGATATCAGGGGGCAAACTCTGTGCTGGTTGGAGTCATACCTGGCACATAGGAAGATGGTTGTGGGTGTTGGAGGTCAATCATCTGAGCTCCAGGACATCTCTGAAGGGATCCTCAGAGTAGGATCCTTAGCCCAACCACCTTCACTTGCATCATCATTGACCTTTCCTCCATCATAAAGTCGGAAGTGGAGATGTTTGCTGATGATTGCGCAATGTTCAGCACTGTTCCCAACTCCTCCAATACTGAAGCAGTCCATGTTCAAATGCAAGAAGGCCTGGACAATATCCATGCTTGGGTTGACAAGTGGCAAGAATCAGTTGTGCTCCACAAATGCTGGGCTGTGACAATAAGACACTATCTAACCACACTGCCCCTTGATATTCAATGGTGTTACCATCACTGAATCCCCTACTATCAATATCCAGAGTGTTACCACTGACCAGAAACTCAACTGGACTAGCCATAAATACAGCAGCTACAAGAGCAGGTAAGAGGCTAGGAATACTGCAGCAAGTGACTCCTCTCCTGAATCCCCAAAGACTGTCCATCATCTGCAAGGCACAAGTCAGGAATGTGATGGAATACTCCCCACTTGCCTAGATGGGTGCAACTCCAACAAAACTCAAGAAGCTTGACACCATCCAGAGCAAAGCAGCCTGATTGATTGACACAAAATCCATAAACATCTAATCCCTCCACCACCGCAGCTCAGTAGCAGGAGTGTGCACTATCTGCAAGATGCACTGCAGAAATTCACAAAAGATTCTCAGACAGCAGTTTGCAAATCCATGACCACTGCCATCTAGAAGGACAAGGGCAGCAGATACATGAGAACATGAATACTTTCAATCTTTCCTCCAAACCATTCACCTCCCTGACTTGGAAATATGTTCACCATTCCTTCAATGTCACTGTGTCAAAATCCTGGAATTCCCTCCCTAATAGCATTGTATGTCAACCCACAACAGGTGGCCTGTAGTGGTTCAAGAAGACAGTTCACTACCACCTTCTCTAGGACAACAAGGTGCAGTCAATAAATTCTGGCCAGCAAGTGACACCACATCCAACAAATGCAAAAAAAAACATTTTCAAGAAAATACTAATGTATCCTATATTCATATAAGCTGTAAATGCTTGCAGAAATGCAATAAGTTATATTTTATTCAGTTCCTTAAAACTCTTCTAGTGAGATGATAAGGCAGTTATCCTTACCTGCTTTAGACCACAGAGGCTTTGGAGAAATACATACATAGAAAATATTGGTGGCAGCACAAAGGAAATCTACCCCGTAGAATTAGTGAACTAAATTTTAACTTATCTTGCCTGCCCTGGTTTAGGATTCGGTGTCAGGTGCATCTCTGAACAATGCCCCTGTATGGCGCCAGAATGATTGACAATTTTGCCTTTAAGTTGGCTGAGCAGAAGATTGGTGGCCCTCAGCATCAGGTACATTGTGTCCTAGTATTGAGAGTAAATTTTGGGTAGGGAAAATGTGAGTAATCCAAAGGGTTCCAAGTCTGGGTTGATCCAGTTTTATGAGGTGGTGGTGATTCAGAGTCACATTCGTTTGAAGCAAATCAGAGAAAGGCTCAACATTGAGATGAAGATCGATGCAGGTGGTGGACATTAAGACAAGAAGCATTGCAGACAATTTGTGACAACCTGGAAGATTGGCAATAGAATCCCAGTTTTCTACTCCAAGGTAAATCTTTTTCATCCAAAGATCTGGAGTGCAATGGAGGATTGGAGATCTAGGGATTATGCCTGTGGAACTCAATGGATGGAAGAGTGGTAGAGATGAAGGTCAGCGGCTTCAGTGAGAGGTCCGAATTGTTGCCCTGAATGTTGTTGAGACATATTTGGAAGAGACGGGTGGGATGGTGCAGGTGTACACCCAACTGTGGGAGTGTGTATAGCATGGATTAGAAGTGTTGATGATATTTGGCAGCTGCATGACCTTGAATAAATCCTGTGATGGGAACCCACGTTCCTGTATGTGCCGAAAATGGCACAATCAACTTGTTTTTCTGTACTTGCAGCTCATTACACTGTGTGAGAGAGAGCTTCATTCCGAATCGTTGGACTTCCCCTTCGACTGGGATTGCGAACAGTGCCAGGAATGAACTTAAGTCTCCAGACCGACGATTGATTGAGGACCCCTCGAAGGACAGCCCTCGTGAGACTTTTTTCCCTTTCTTTTTCATCTTCTTATTTACTTAATAAATGTTCTTATTTATGTAAATTTATGCTGTTGAGTCTTCTCCTAACTAAATTTAACCGAATCCAAAGATATTCTTTTTGATCCAAGATATTTTTGGTGATGAGGATGGGACTCAGGAAAATATTTAAGAGAGGAGAACTGCCCAACTGAACTAAAACTGCGCAGTTCATGTGTTTTTGTTTCTTGGAGCACAAGATCTGGGTATTCTTTGAAGTTAGTTTTAAAGCGCCATAGATTCCCAAAATGCAAACTGTGCTGTGAGCCTGTATCAGTGTGGAATATGTATTGTTAATGTAATGTCCTTTAAAGAAGCCATCAGTAGTTGTTTAAAGCAAAAATCTGTGATGAAATGTTGATTCAAAAATTTGATTTGTAAAGCTTCGTAAAAATTTACCTTTTAGAATTGGTTCCCTGTTGTGTTTGGGTTGAGGACAGAATCCTGAGTAAATTTTAACTCCAGCTATTACCATGTTTGAAATTTCATTTTCTGGCCAGGGCAAACTTCCAAATGTTGTTTTAACACATGAGTGAATCTTTAATTCCGATGATAAGGTTGGCTCATTCTAAATATACTTTGATTTAAAATTATCCAAATGATAGGAACATTGGAATGTTGAAAATGCAACTCTCTGTGGGGAAAGTAGTTTAGAAAAGACAAATTTAACACAGGAGATGGGCTTTTCCTTTCTTAAAGTATAACACACTTATTTCCTCACAGGAAGAGAGACCGGTGGCATAATTACGTGCAAAAAGTTTATGCCCCAACCTGTTTTTGAATCCATATTAGAATAATACTAATTAACCCATTCTACTTGATGTGGAATGGATGGAGGTTTTTTTTAAAGAAATTGAAGACACAGAATGCTGAACCTGTTTGCAGACTTTCAACATCGCAACATAGTGATGGATGAGGCAACCTCAACCAATCAAACCATTCATCAATAACACATCTCAGTAGTCAGAGATCAACTGTGGAAGTATTAAATGTATTGAGTATCAGGAATCTCAAAATCACTGAGCCTGGGTACACTTAAGCACGTCATGACAAAAATTATATTAAGACTGACATACCCTGGTATTCTAAAACATTGAAATGGAATCATTACCTGAAAATTTAAAGGGATTCTGGAGAAATGATAAAGCACATGCACACAGTCTCAGTGGTTTCAATGCATAAAAAAGGTTAGTGACTTTGAGGGAGTAAACAAAATATTGAATCTGGACAAATTTACATAGAGATATATCAAATATCTAGAATGAGTTATCAATTATCTTTTAAAAAGTGGGTCATCTTAGAGAAAGAACAAATAAAGTATGTTTAGCCTGAATCAAACAAAAACTTTTGACTTCAGTTTTAGAATATTATGAGGTAGTTACCACTCAACGACACAATCATTGATAAAATTTACAAGGAGGGAAACATGTTGAAGAAGTATCTTCAAGATGGATATAAATGAAGAAAGCTGGAGAAATTTTGAGTCCACGTATGATGTTGTTTTAATGTTAGAGAGGAGGGGGAGTGACGTTTTTGATTAGGGATAACACTACAACTGTATTTAGGGAGGATATTCCTAGGAATACGTACAGGCATGTTATTTATGTGGAACTGAGAAATAAGAAAGGGATGAGCACTTTATTGGGATTGTACTATAGACTCTCAAGTAACCAACAGGATATTGAGAAACAAATTTATAAGGAGATATCAGTTATCTATAAGAATAATAGGATGGTTAGGGTAGGGAATTTTTAACTTTCCAAATATAGACTGGGACTGCCATAGTGTTAAGGGCTTGGATGGAGAGGAAATTGTGCGCAAGAAAATGTTCTGATTCCGTATGTAGATGTACCTACTAGAGCAGGTGCAAAACTTGCACTACATTTGGGAAATAAGGCAGGGCAGGTGACTGAGGTATCAGTGGGGAAGCATTTTGGGGCCAGTGATCATAATTCTACTAGTTTTAAAATAGTGATGGAAAAAGATAGACGGGATCTAAAAGTTTAATTTCTAAATTGAAGGAAGGCCAATTTTGACAGTATTCGCCAAGAACTTTCAAAAGTTGATTGGTGGTGGATGTTGGCAGGTAAAGTGATGGCTGGAAAATGGGAAAACTCCAGAAATTAGATAATTGGAGTCCTAGGACAGTATATTTATATTAGAGTGAAAGGCAAGGCTGGCAGGTGTAGGGAATGCTGGATGACTAAAGAAATTGAGGTTTTGGTCATGAATAAGAAGGAAGTATATGTCAGGTATAAACAGCAGAAATCAAGTGATTCTTTAGAAGGGTGTAAAGGCAGTATGAGTATACTTAAGAGGGAAATCAGGAGGGCAAAAATGGGACATGAGATAGTTTTGGCAAATAGAGTTAAGGGGAATCCAAAGGTATTCTACAAATACATGAAGGACAAAAGGGTATCTAGGGAGAGTAGAGGCCCCCTTAAAGATCAGCAAGACCACCTATGTGTGGAACTGCAAGAGATTGGGGAGATACTAAAAAAGTAATTTGCATCAGTGTTTACTGTGGAGAATGATATGGAAGATAGAGAATGTGGTGAAATAAATAGCAACATCTTGAAAAATGTCCATATTACAAAGGATGAAGGGTTGGACGTCTTAAAATGCATAAAGAGAGATAAACCCCCAGCACCTGATCAGGTATACTCTAGAGCCTTGTGGGAAGCTAGGAAAGTGATTGCTGGCCACTTCCTGAAATATTTATATCATTGATGGCCACAGGTGAGGTGCTGGAAGACTGGAGGTTGGCTAACGTGGTGCCAGTATTTAAGAGAGGTGGTAAGGAGAAGTCAGGGAACTACAGACTGATGGGCCTGACATTGGTGGTGGGAAAGTTGTTGGAGGGAATCGTGAGGGATAGGATTTACATGTATTTGGAAAGGCAAGGACTGGTTAAGGATAGTCAACATGGCTTTGTGTGAGAAATCATGTCTCACAAACTTGATTGAGTTTTTTGAAGAAGTAACAAAGAGGATTGATGAGGGCAGACAGTGGATGTGATCTATATGGACTTCTGTAAGGCATGCAACAAGGCTCATCATGGTAGACTGGTTAGCAAGGCTAGATCACATGGAATAGAGGGAGAACTAGTTATTTGTATACATAACTGGCTCAAAGGTAGAAGACGGTGGGTGGTGGTGGAGGATTGCTTTTCAGACTGGAGACCTATGATGAACGGTGTGCCATATAGTTTGGTACTGGGTCCACAGCTTTTCATCATTTATATAAATGATTTGGATGTGAACACAGGAGCTATATTTAGCAAGTTTGCAGATGACACCAAAATTGCAAGTGTAATGGTCAGCAAAGAAAGTACCTCTGAATACAATGGGATCTTGATCAGATGGGCCCAAGGGCCGAGGAGCGGCAGACTGAGTTTAATTTAGATAAATGTCAGGTGCTGCATTTTGGGCTGGCAGATCAGGCCATCTCTTATCCAGTTAATGGTAAGGACTTAGGGAGTGATTCTGAACAAAGAGACCTTGGAGTGCAGGTTCATAGTTCCTTCAAAGTGGAATCACAGGTAGATAGGATAGTGAAGAAGACATTGGATATACTTGCCTTTATTGGTCAGTGCATTGAGTATAGGAGTTGGTAGGTCATGTTGCAGCTGTACCAGACATTGATGAGGCCACTATTGGAATACTGCATGCATTTCTGGTCGCTCTGCTAGAGAAAGGATGTTATGAAACTTGAAACGGTTCAGAAAAGATATAAAAGGATTTTGCCAGTGTTGGAGGGTTTGAGCTACAGGGAGAGGCTAAATAGACTGGGGTTATTTTACCTGGGTGTTGGAAGCTGAAGGGTGACCTTATAGAGGTTTATGAAATCATGAGAGGCACGGATAGGGTAAATAGACAAGGTCTTTTCCCTGGGGTGGTAGAGACCAAAACGAGAAGACATAATTTTGAGGTGAGAGGGGAAAGATTTAAAAGTGACCGAAGGGACAACATTTTCATGCAGAGGGTGGTGCATCTATGGAGCGAACTGCCAGAGGAAGTGATGGAGGCTGGTCCAATTACAACATTTACAAGACATCTAGATGGGTACACAAATAGGAAGGAGTTAGAGGGATATGGACCAAATGCTGGCAAATGGAACTAAATTAATTTAGGACATCTGGTTGGCATGGACGATTTGGACAGAAGGGTTTGTTTCTGTGCTCTATGTCTCTATGACTCTATGACTATATTGGGTGAGGTGATCAGTGTTTAGGGAACTAGAGGATAAAAAAAAGATTTAAGGAGGTGGCCATGGGTACCTGCAAGGGCTGCAGCTATGCCTGCCTCTTTGTAGGTTACGTGGAACAATCCCTCTTCCGTACCTACACTGGCCCTAAACCCCACCTCTTCCTGCGTTACATTGATGACTGTATTCGTGCCGCCTCGTGCTTCCAGGAAGTGCTCGGACAGTTTATCCACTTCACCAGCACCTTCCACCCCAACCTGAAGTTCACCTGGACCATCTCTAATACCTTTCTCTCCTTCCTGGACCTCTCTGTTTCCATCTCTGGCGACCACCTAGAAACCAATATCCATTTCAAGCCCACCGACTCCCACAGCTACCTAGAATACACCTCCTCCCACCCACCTTCCTGCAAAAATGCCATCCCCCATTCCCAATTCCTTTGCCTCTGCCGCATCTGCTCCCAGGATGAGGCATTCCACTCCCGTACATCTCAGATGTCTTTGTTTTTCAAGGGCCGCAACTTCCCCCCTCAGTGATTGAGAACGCCCTTGACCTTGTCTCCCGCATTTCTCCAACTCATCCCTCACACCCCCTCCCCACAATAACAACCAAACAGAATCCCCCTCTCCCTCACGTACCACCCCACCAACCTCCGGATCCAAGGCATCATCCTCCGACACTTCCGCCATCTGCAATCCGACCCCACCGCCAAAGACATTTTTCCCTCCCCAACCTTATCTGCTTTCTGGAGGGACCACTCTCTCTGTGACTCCCTTGTCTGCTCCACACTCCCATCCAGCCCCACCACACCCGGCACTTTTCCCTGCAACCGCAGGACATGCTACACCTGCCCCTACACCTCCCCCCTCACCCCCATCCCAGGCCCCAAGAAGACTTTCCACATCAAGCAGATGTTCACCTTCACATCTGCTAATGTGGTATACTGCATCCGCTGTTCCCGTTGTGGCCTCCTCTACATCGGGGAAACCAAGCGGAGGATTGGGGACCGCTTTGCAGAACACCTGCTTTCAGTTCGCAAGAAACAACTGCACCTCCCAGTCACGAGCCATTTCAACTCCCCCTCCCATTCCTCAGACGACATGTCCATCCTGGGCCTCCTGCAGTGCCACAACGATGCCACCCGAGGGTTGCAGGAACGGCAACTCATATTCCGCTTGGGAACCCTGCAGCCCAATGGTATCAATTTGGACTTCACAAGCTTCAAAATCTCCCCTCCCCCTACTGCATCCCAAAACCAGCCCAGCTTGTCCCCGCCTCCCTAACCTGTCCTACCTCCCACCTTTCCCCTCCTCCCACCTCAAGCCCCACCCCCATCTCCTACTTACTAACCTCAGCCCACCCCCTTGACCTGTCTGTCCTGCCTGGACTGACTTATCTCCTCCCTAACTCCCCACCGACACTCATCTTTACTGGCTCCATCCCCGCCTCATTGACCTGTTTGTCTCCTCTCCACCTTTCTTCTCCTCTATCCATCTTCTTTCCGCCTCCCCCTCTCTCCCTATTTATTTCAGAACCTCCTTCCCCTCCCCCATTTCTGAAGAAGGGTCTAGGCCCAAAACATCAGCCTTCCTGCTCCTCTGGTGCTGCTTGGCCTGTTGTGCTCATCCAGCTCTACCCCGTGTTATATCAGATTCTCCAGCATCTGCAGTTCCGACTATCTCTGAAACAAATTAAGGAACCTGAATCTGGAATATTCTGAATTTTAGAACAAATTATGTAAATAGATTAACTGAGAAAAAATTAGACAATATTGTGTTTGCCTCAGTCAGGTTGCAGATGTAATTAAAATTAAAAGCGCAGAAAAGGATTCAAACACCAGAACAGAAAGGAATTGACTAACAGCCAGCTAGTCTGGCACTCTCTCTCTCTCCTCTCTTTCCCTCTTGCATGGAACATAGAAATAGAACAATACAGCGCAGAACAGGCCCTTCGGCCCTCGATGTTGCGCCGACCTGTGAACTAATCTAAGCCCACCCCCTACACTATCCCATCATCATCCATATGCTTATCCAAGGACTGTTTAAATGCCCCTAATGTGGCTGAGTTAACTACATTGGCAGGCAGGGCATTCCACGCCCTTACCACTCTCTGAGTAAAGAACCTGCCTCTGACATCTGTCTTAAATCTATCACCTCTCAATTTGCAGCTATGCCCCCTCGTACTAGCCGACGTCATCATCCTGGGAAAAAGACTCTCACTGTCCACCCTATCTAATCCTCTGATCATCTTGTATGTCTCTATTAAATCCCCTCTTAGCCTTCTTCTCTCCAATGAGAACAGACCTAAGTCCCTCAGCCTTTCCTCATAAGACCTTCGCTCCAGACCAGGCAACATCCTGGTAAATCTCCTCTGCACCTTTTCCAATGCTTCCACATCCTTCCTGGAATGGGGCGACCAGAACTGTACGCAATATTCCAAGTGAGGCCGCACTAGCATTTTGTACAGTTGCAGCATGACATCACGGCTCCGGAACTCAATCCCTCGACCAATGAAACCTAACACACCATACGCCTTCTTAACAGCACTATCAACCTGGGTGGTATCAGGGATCTATGTACCTGGACACCAAGATCCCTCTGCACATCCACACTACCAAAAATCTTTCCATTGACCCAGTATTCTGCCTTCCTATTATTCTTCCCAAAGTGAATCACCTCACATTTATTTGCATTGAACTCCATTTGCCACCTTTCAGCCCAATTCTGCAGTTTATCCAAGTCTCCCTGCAACCTGCAACATTCTTCCACACTGTCAACCACTCCACCGACTTTAGTGTCATCTGCAAACTTACTAACCCATCCACCTATGTCTGCGTCCAAGTCATTTATAAAAATGACAAACAGCAGTGGTCCCAAAACATCCTTGTGGCACACCACTAGTAACCGGACTCCAGGCTGAATATTTTCCATCAACCACCACTCTTTGGCTTCTTTCAGAAAGCCAGTTTCTAATCCAAACTGCTAAATCTCTCTCAGTCCCATGCCTCCGCATTTTCTCCAATAGCCTACCATGTGGAACCTTATCAAAGGCTTTACTGAAGTCCATGTACACCACGTCAACTGCCCTCCCCTCATGCACATGCTTGGTCACCTTCTCAAAAAACTCAATGAGGTTTGTGAGACACGACCTACCCTTGACAAATCCATGTTGACTATCTCCAATCAAATTGTTGCTTGCTAGATGATTATAAATCCTATCTCTTATAATCCTTTCCAAAACTTTCCCGACAACAGATGTAAGGCTCACTGGTCTATAATTACCTGGGTCATCTCTACTGCCCTTCTTGAACAAGGGCACAACATTTGCAATCCTCCAGTCTTCTGGTACTAAACCTGTAGCCAATGATGACTCAAAGATCAAGGCCAAATGCTCCGCCATCTCCTCCCTGGCTTCTCAGAGAATCCTCGGAAAAATCCCATCCGGCCCAGGGGATTTATCTACCTTCACACCTTCTCGGATTGATAACACCGCCTCCTTACTAACCTCAATCCTTTCAAGACTAATTGATCGTATCTCAGTCTTCTCCTCTACAATATTCTCCTTTTCCCGAGTGAAAACAGATGAGAAATATTTGTTTAGTACCTCTCCGATCTCCACAGGGTCCACACACAACTTCCCACTTCTGTCTTTGACTGGCCCTATTCTTACCCTAGTCATCCCTTTATTCCCCACATACCTATAGAAAGCTTTAGGGTTCTCCTTTATTCTACCTGCTAATGACTGCTCATGTCCCCTCCTTGCTCTTCCTAATTCTCTCTTTAAATCCTTCCTGGCTAATCTGTAACTCTCCATCACCTCATCTGAACCATCTCGTCTCAATGTCACATAAGCCTCCCTCTTCCGCTTAACAAAAGATGCAATTTGTTTTGTAAACCAAGGTTCCATTACCTTATCACTTCCTCCCTGCCTGACAGGGACATACCTATCAAGGACACGCAATATCTGTTCCTTAAACCAGCTCCACATTTTGATTGTCCCCATCCCCTGCATTTTCCTACCCCATTCTATCCCTCCTAAGTCTTGCCTAATCGCATTATAATTGCCCTTCCCGCATCTATAACTCTTACCCAGTGGCATGTTCCTATCCCTTTCCATCGCTAAACTAAACGTAACCGAATTATGGTCACTCTCTCCAAAGTGCTCACCTACCACTAAATCAAACACCTGGCCTGGTTCATTACCAAGTACCAGATCCAGTGTGGCCTCCCCTCTTGTCGGCCCTTCGACATACTGTGTCAGGAAACCCTCCTGCACACATTGGACAAAAACCGATCCATCCGACGTACTAGAGTTATCGCATTTCCAGTCGATGTTGGGGAAGTTAAAGTGTCCCATAATGACCACTCTGTTCCTTTCACTCCTGCCCAGAATCGTTTTGCCGCTCCTCTCCTCCACATCCCTGGAACTTTGCGGAGGCCTATAAAAAACTCCCAGCAGTGTGACCTCTCCTCTCCTGTTTCTGATCTCAGCCCATACCACCTCAGTAGACGAGTCCTCGTCAAAAGTTCTTTCAGCCACCGTTATACTGTCCTTGACTAACAAAGCCACTCCTCCCCCTCTTTCACCACCTTCCCTGATCTTTATGAAAGATCTAAACCCTGGAACCTGCAACATCCATTCCTGACCCTGCTCTATCCACTTCTCCGAAATGGCCACAACACCGAAGTCTCAGGTACCTATCCATGCTGCAAGCTCACCTACCTTATTCCGGATACTCCTGGCGTTGAAGTAGACACACTTCAAACCAGCTTGCTGACTGACTTCCTGTGATGGTGAAATCCTGTCCATGTCCTCCCTACTGTGTACTGGAACTGCACCACAGGTTCCCATGCCCCTGCTGAGCTAGTTTAAATCCACCCGAATAGCACTAGCAAATTTCCCACCGAGGATATTTGTACCCCTCTGGTTCAAGTGAAGACCATCCTGTTTGTAGAGGTCCCACCTTCCCCAGAATGAGCCCCAGTTATCCATATACCTGAAACACTCCCTCCTGCACCATCCCTGCAGCCACGTGTTCAGCTGATATCTGTCCCTGTTCTTTGCCTCGCTATCACGTGGCACGGGTAACAAACCAACGATAACAACTCTGTTTGCTCTAGCTCTCAGCTTCCACCCTCGCTCCCTGAAATCCTGCCTTATATCCCTATCCCTCTTTCTACCTATGTCATTGATACCTATGTGGACCACGACTTGGGGCTGGTCACTCTCTTCCTTCAGGACCCCAAAGACACGATCTGAGACACCACGGACCCCGGCACCTGGGAGGCAACACACCAACCGCGAGTCTCTCTCGTTCCCGCAGAATCTCCTATCTGTCCCCCTAACTACGGAGTCCCCAATGACTAATGCTCTCCTCCTCTTCTCCCCTCCCTTCTGAGCAACAGGGACAGGCTCTGCGCCAGAGACCTGTACCCCATGGCTTACCCCTGGTAAGTCGTCCCCCTCAACAGAATCCAAAACGGTATACCTGTTATTGAGGGGAACGGCTGCAGGGGATCCCCGCACCGTCTGCCTGTTCCCTTTCCGTCCCCTGACTGTAACCCATCTACTTTTTTCCTGTACCTGAGGTGTGACTACCTCCCTGTAACTCCTCTCAATCACCCCCTCAGCCTCCCGAACGATCCGAAGTTCATCCAGCTCTAGCTCCATTTCCCTAATGCGGTTTCCAAGGAGCTGGAGTTGGGTGCACTTCCCGCAGATGAAGTCAGCAGGGACGCTAGTGGTGACCCTTACCTCCCACATCCTACAGGCGGAGCATGCAACTGCCCTTGCATCCATTGCCATTGTTCTGAATTCTAAAAAACAGACTATTGGGAAAAAAAACACTAGTAACTTACCAAATCGGCCCTCGGAACCTTTTTGGTTAGAGGAGGAGGATGGGTCTTAGTAATGTTACGGGTAAAGCAACCGCCCAAATATATTACCTCACTTACTCAACTGTCCTGTGTCTGCTCCTGCTCGACGTGCACTCTGCCTATTCACGAGGTAAGTTTTTAAAGGAGAAGCTTAACTTCCCAGGCTGCCCTCGCGCCTCATTCCTGACTCCCGCCGCTGAAACGACTGAAAGCAGGTTTTACCAGATGACCACCAACAAGCAGCAGGAGCAGGATCCTCAACCCCAGGACGGCAACTGGAATAGATTAAGGTCGTATGTAAATATAAGTGATGCCGTTGCATAGCGACTGTAATTAAGATTATTACTAATATTAGCATAAGTATGAAAACAGTAATCGTCTGTGGGCTTGTCTCAATTTTGATCCCATTGGAGGCAGACACACACAGGGTGAAGTGGGAACTTAATGGCTTGCTGATTCCATTACGGCCTTGACTGTACATCACTGGTGGAATATATTTAAGGGTTGGTCCCCACTGTGATCATTAATTTGATGATATCCCCTATTGTTGTATTGTTTGCATTGATGATGGCTAGTTTCATTGTAGTTTTAAATTTTTGGTATAGATTACATACTCTTATTATATGTTCTTGTGTGTCTATTGCTAATTTGCATTTACATCTGCAATTGTAACACGTGCTGTCAAATATCATCGGGGTAGATTGTATAGGCTGGGTTGGATTTGTCGATGATATTCAACTGCTGCATGATCTTGAATAAGTCCTGTGATGAGTGATGAGTGACTCACAATCCTGTACACGCTAAAGATGGCACAATCAATTTGTTTTTCTGTACTTGCAGCTTGTCACACAGTACATGGGAGAGAGCTTTGTTCCAAATCGTTGGATTTCCCCTCAGACTGGGATTGCGAACAGTGCCAGGAAGGCTCCAGATCAGTCAAAAATCAAGGAAGCCCCAACAGGCAGAAGGGTGTAAGACATTGTTTTTTTCTATTTTTTTTCCATTTTTTTTAACTTAATAAATGTTCATATTTGATTAAATTTATGTTGTTGAGTCTTCTCTTCACTATATTTAACTGAATGTAAAGAACCATTTGGATACACTTTGTGATCCAAGACAGGGTAGCTGTCAAGGCAAGCAAGCTGGATCTAGCAGGTAAGGGAAGACTATACTTCAATTTTAGTATCTGGTAGTCTCCTGCTGCCGTTAGCAGTTTGATTTCCCAGGAAATTCGACCATCCACATTATGTGTTAAAATTGAAATGATGATGAATCTCTCCTTATAGTTCAAGCACCAGCTCAGCATCCTTGGTCGAGGTAGGTTGGAATAGATGATTGACAATCACCAACTTGTTAAAGCTGGAGCAGCTTTTGCTTGTGATTCAGTCCTTTAACACTTTAAACTCTTATTCAATACCAGGTTGCTTAACATTCCCTGTAGGTCTCTCTATAAGGGTCACTTCTTTGAATAAACACTTGGCAACCCTGCTCATGACCTTTTCTTTGGCTTTGCATTCATTCTGTATTCTCTGAGGAATCTCAATTTCTTTTCTCTCCTGTTGATCTCATCCGAGTGCAAATTCTAGCTTGTCAAAAATAATCCTAAAGGTTATCTCAAACATTTTGGTGTTGGCGGCAGTTTGAAGCGGGAAGAGCGGCAGCGAGCACCAGAGGCCTGACGGGAAGGTAAGACAGTTTAAAAACTTACCTCGAGCGGTGAGCGGTCTTTTCCTCACTGGGAGCGGCGGGAGACGGAGCGGAGGTGACATTGGAGACCAGGAGGTTGTGAGGAAGGTAAGGAATTAGTATATATTTGGGCAGCAGCTAAACCCGAGATGCTACACGTGTAGCATCTCCCTCCCACCCTCCTCCTCTAACCAGAAGAAAAGGACTCTGCAAGGTAAGGTTTTTTTTTAAAAGATATATTTAAGTGCATTGTTTGGTATTAGTTAGTTGAGTCAGAGCTAAGGCTTACAATGGCAGGGGACCTCAGACCCGTGGCATGTGCCTCTTGCTTGATGTGGGAGATCAGGGACGTGACTGACGTCCCTGACTGTTACACTTGCAGGAAGTGTGTCCAGCTGCAGCTCTTGTTTGACCGCATGACGGCTCTGGAGTTGCGGGTGGACTCACTGTGGAGCATCCGCGATGCTGAGAAGGTCGTGGATAGCACATTCAGTGAATTGGTCACACCGCAGATTAGGATTGCTGAGGGAGATAGTGAATGGGTGACCAAAAGACAGAGAAAGAGCAGGAAGGCAGTGCAAGTGTCCCCTGCGGTCATCTCCCTCCAAAACAGGTATACCGTTTTGGATACTGTTGGGGGAGATGGCTCACCAGGGGAGGGCAGCAGTTGCCCGGATCATGGCACCATGGCGGGCACTGCTGTTCAGAAGGGCAGGAAAAAGACTCATAGGGCCATAGTCATAGGGGATTCTATTGTAAGGGGAGTAGATAGGCGGTTCTGTGGCCAAAAACGGGACTCCTGGATGGTATGTTGCCTCCCAGGTGCTCGGGTCAGGGATGTCACCGATTGGCTACAGAGCATTCTGAAAAGGGAGGGTGAACAGCCAGTTGTTGTGGTGCATATAGGCACCAATGATATAGGTAAAAAACGAGATGAGGTCCTGAAAGCAGAATTCAGGGAGCTAGGAGAGAAGTTAAAGAGGAGGACCTCAAAGGTAGTGATCTCAGGGATGCTACCAGTGCCGCGTGCTAGCCAGGGTAGAAATGAAAGAATAGGCAGGATGAACACGTGGGATGGTGTAGGAGGGAGGGGTTCAGATTTGTGGGACACTGGGACCGGTTCTGGGGAAGGTGGGACTATTACAAATTGGATGGTCTACACCTGAACCAGACTGGAACTAGTGTCCTAGGGGGAGTTTTTGCTAGGGCTGTTGGGGAGGGTTTAAACTAATGTGGCAGGGGTCTGGGAACCAGAGGAGAAGACTAGTAGACAGTGAGGTGGAAACTAGAGACTGTAAGGATCATGAAGTTAGCATTACCAAGGGGAAGAGTAGGCAGAGAGCAGATGAACGCAAAGGAACTGGTGGTCTGAAGTGCATATACTTTAATGCAAGGAGTATAGTGGGTAAGGCAGACGAACTTAGGTCTTGGATTAGTGCCTGGGAGTATGACGTTATTGCGATCACAGAGACTTGGTTGAAGGAAGGGGATGATTGGCAACTAAATGTCCCAGGATATAGATGCTTCAGACAGGACAGGGAGGGAAGTAAAAGGGGGGGAGGAGTTGCATTGCTGGTCAGGGATGATATCACGGCTGTGCTAAAGGAGGGCACTCTGGAGGGCTTGAGCAGTGAGGCATTATGGGTAGAGCTGAGAAATAAGAAGGGTGCAGTTACGTTGTTGGCGCTGTACTACAGGCCTCCCAACAGTGAGCGTGAGGTAGAAGAACAAATAGGTCGACAGATTATGGAAAGATGTAGAGGTAACAGGGTGGTGGTGATGGGATATTTTAATTTTCCCAACATTGACTGGGATACACTTAGTGTCAGAGGTCTGGATGGGGCAGAATTTGTAAGGAGAATCCAGGAAAGTTTTCTAGAGCAGTATGTCAATAGTCCAACTAGGGAAGGGGCCATATTGGACCTAGTGTTGGGGAATGAGCCAGGCCAGGTGGTAGAAGTTGCAGTGAGGGATTTCTTTGGGAATAGTGACCACAATTCTGTAAGTTTTAGAATACTCGTAGACAAAGATGAGAGTGGTCCGAAGGGAAGAATACTAAACTGGGCCAAGGCCAATTATATCAAAATTCGGCAGGAGCTGGGAAATGTGGATTGGGGACAGCTATTTGAAGGGAAGTCCACATTTGATACGTGGGAGGCTTTCAAAGATAGGTTGAAGATAGTGCATGATAGGCATGTCCCTTTGAAAACAAGGGATAGGAAAGGAAAGATTCATGAACCGTGGATGACAGGAGAAATTATGCGACTAGCCAAGAGGAAAAGGGAAGCGTACATAAGGTCCAGGCAACTAAGAACAGAACAGTCCTTGGAGGAATATCGGGAGAGTAGGACCAATCTTAAACGAGGAATCGAGCGGGCTAAAAGGGGTCATGAAATAACTTTAGCCAACAGAATTAAGGAGAATCCCAAGGCCTTTTATTCATATATAAGAAGCAGGAGGGTAACTAGAGAAAGGGTTGGTCCACTAGAGGATAAGGAAGGAAGGTTTTGTGTCGAACCTGAGAAAATGGGTGAGATTCTCAATGATTACTTTGCATCAGTGTTCACTGAGGAGAGGGACATGATGAATGTTGAGATTAGAGATAGAAGTTTGTTTACTCTGGATCACGTTGACATAAGGAGGGAAGATGTGTTGGGTAGGCTAAAGGATATTAAGGTGGACAAATCCCCAGGACCGGATGGGATCTATCCCAGGATGCTGAGGGAGGCGAGAGAGGAAATAGCTGGGGCCCTGACAGATATCTTTGTAGCGTCCCTAAACACAGGTGAAGTGCCGGAGGACTGGAGAGTTGCTAATGTTGTACCCCTGTACAAGAAGGGTAGTAGGGATATTCCAGGTAACTACAGACCAGTAAGCCTGACGTCAGTGGTGGGAAAGTTGCTGGAGAAGGTACTAAGGGATAGAATCTATTTATATTTGGAAAAGAATGGGCTTATCAGTGATAGGCAACATGGTTTTGTGCAGGGGAGATCATGCCTTACTAACTTAATAGAGTTCTTTGAGGAAGTGACCAAGTTGATAGGTGAAGGAAGGGCTGTAGATGTCATCTACATGGACTTTAGTAAGGCGTTTGATAAGGTTCCCCATCGTAAACTAATGGAGAAAGTGAAGTCACATGGTGTGCAGGGTGTTCTAGCTCGGTGGATAAAGAACTGGTTGAGCAACAGGAGGCAGAGAGTAGTAGTTGATGGGAGTTTCTCGAAATGGGGAAAGGTGACCAGTGGTGTTCCACAGGGATCAGTGCTGGGGCCACTGTTGTTTGTGATATACATAAATGATTTGGAAGAGGGCATAAATGGTCTGATCAGTAAGTTTGCAGATGACACGAAGATTGGGGGAGTAGCAGAAAGCATAGGGGATTGTCAAAGAATACAGGAGAATATAGATAGACTGGAGAGTTGGGCGGAGAAGTGGCAGATGGAGTTCAATCCGGGCAAGTGTGAGGTGATGCATTTCGGGAGGTCTAATTCTAGAGCAAATTATACTGTAAATAGAAGAGCCTTGGGAAAAGTTGATGAGCAGAGAGATCTGGGAGTTCAGGTCCATTGTACCCTGAAGGTGGCTGCACAGGTGGATAGAATGGTCAAGAAGGCATATGGTATGCTTGCCTTCATCGGACGGGGTATTGAGTATAAGAGCTGGCAGGTCATGTTAAAATTGTACAAGACTTTGGTTCGGCTGCATTTAGAATACTGTGTACAGTTCTGGTTGCCACATTACCAAAAGGATGTGGAAGCTTTGGAGAGGGTACAGAGAAAGTTTACGAGGATGTTGCCTGGTATGGAAGGTGCTAGCTATGAAGAGAGGTTGAGTAGGTTAGGATTGTTTTCATTAGAAAAAAGGAGATTGAGGGGGGACCTGATTGAGGTCTTCAAAATCATGAAGGGTATAGACAGGGTTGATAGAGATAAGCTTTTTCCCAGGGTGAGGGATTGTCACAACTGTGGAAACATTTTTGTTTCCATTCTTACAACTCGGTGACAGCAGGGTTTACACAATGCATTAAGTGTAGGAAGGGCAGAAAGGTGTTTATAAATTTTAAATCCCATTATGATAGTATAAGTCCTTACATGTTGCCAGGGTTGTTTCTTTGCTTCCTATTGGTGGATTTAACATGTCATATACAGAAGTACTCTATCAATGAGGATCCTTTTAAACTGAGTTTTTCTTGTTATGTTGTCAGATGATTGCAAAATTTACATATTAGATATTTTACTTGTCTCAATATGACAGCTTATTTTACAGACGTTGTTAGTCTGTTTCTTACTGATTGTTAATAAAAACCAAAAGAACTGCAGATACTGTAAATCAGGAACAAAAACAGAAATTGCTGAGAAAGCTCAGCAGTTCTGGCAGCATCTGTGAAGAAAAAGAGCAGTTCTGAGGAAGGGTCACCGGACTCAAAACGTTAACTTTGATTTTCCTTCATAGATGCTGCAAAAATCAGAGTTAACGTTTTGAGTCTGGTGACCCTTCCTCAGAACTGCTCTTTTTCTTCACAGATGCTGCCAGACCTGTTGAGCTTTTCCAGCAACTTCTGTTTTTGTTCTTACTGATAGTTACCTTACTCCAGTCACATTTGCATTTTGAGTCACAGAGATTTTATATCATCTTCATCAAAGGGAAATGGGGAGGAGAATGTCTTCTAATGTTTTTATTGGCTTAGGCTATGTATGACGGCTCTCTCTTGTCCTTAAATTGCTTCTTTTAACCTATAATATTCCCCATGCTTTAGATGTCTGTCCTAATGACTGCTTCAAGCTCAATATAAACTTTTCCCAGATTAAGCTCCATTAGACATGTTGGTGTGGTAAAAGCACTGAATGAAAGTAAATTGTTATTCTTGTTGTTAATTGCAACTTGCAGTGTTGAAAAAAAATCGGCAATATTACATTTATAGCAATGAACCTCAATCAACTAACCTTGTATTGAAGAAGTAGGAGTTGAGTCTGCTAGCTTGTATGAGCAACTTTCTTGACGAAATTTCCATTGAATGAGGCTGTGCTTTCAGGTTGTAGCACCTTTTATTCAAGGGGTACAATTATGTAGACCAGACTATCCCGTTCTATGAACCTATTTCTGAGTTAACTGCTTCAGGATAGTAATTTACTTCAGTACATCTGTACTAATAGTAGGCCAAGGGCATCATTATGTGGATGGCCCATGGAGTAACATATTTATTCTGCACTATTTTCCTTAATGATATATCTTAAATTACGTTATGCAGTAATTGAAGAAACATTGGTTTTATTACTTGTAATAATTTCTTGTATTTAAATAATTCATTTTAGAAACATAACCATTGGCTACGTGATGGATTGGTCATTATCAAGATGCCATGGGCTGAATAAGAAAGCGCTGATGAAGAAACCATTAGTTTAACAATTGAACTATGTTCTTTTACTTTCTGATGATCTGTATCAAATTAAGTTTGAAATATGACACTGTAATGGAATTGGTTATTTTAATTTTTTTTTCATCTTGGAAACCAGTTCATTCATGTGATCATATGGTTTGCCGATCCCAAAAAGATTTCATTTTAAGAAGTGATAGCATTAGTAGGACTCATTCCAAAATGAAAATAATATGCTCAGTACTAGAGGCTATAGGAATTCGCTAACCATTCTTGCTCCATGATAAATATTCATGATTGCAGGGACAATATTAATTCCACCTCCCAAACAAGAAGGGGATGACAGAGATTCTAAAACTGGAGTGCTCTGTTTGTCACAAACTTATCCAGGGCATTTACAAGGATAACCAAACTCTCCATAAGGATTGGGTGACCCTCATTTGGTATTGCAAATTAGTGCTCTAATTTATAGGACTCTAATTGGTGTGGCACAGTGGCTCAGTGGCTAGCACTGCTACCTCATAGCACCAGGGATCCAGGTTCAATTCCACTCTCCAGTGACTGTGCGGAGTTTGCACATTCTCCCTGTGTCTGCATGGGTTTCCTCCCACAGTCCAAAGACATGCAGGCTAGGTGGATTGGCCATGCTAAATTGCCTGTAGTGTTCAGGGATATATAGATTAGCTGGATGGGTCTGGGGGTGATGCTCTGCCATTTAGTGTGGACTTGTTGGGCTGCAGGGCCTGTTTCCACACTGTGGGGATTCAAATTATATTTTAATTTTGATGCATAGAGTGTGTGTAAAACCTGTCCTTCTCATTTTGACTTTTAATTGCCACACACAAAACAGACAAGGAAGTATTGATTTTGGGTGGTAGTTAGGAACAGGGAGAACAGCATACATTTCCTGTGCTCCCCATCTTCCCCAAGGGTCCTCATAGCATACTGGTTAACAAGGTTAAATCATATGGAATATAGGGAGAACTAGCCATTTGGATACCGAATTAGCTCAAAGGTAGAAGACAGAGGGTAAAATGGTGGAGGGTAGTTTTTCAGACTGGAGACCAATGACCAGCAGTATGCCACAAGGATCGGTGCTGGGTCCACTGCTTTTTGTCATTTATATAAAATGATTTGGATGTGAACATCAGAGGTATGGTTAGTAAATTTGCCGGTGACACCATAATTGGAGGTGTAGTGGACAGTGAAGAAGGTTACCTCAGAGTACAATGGTTTCTTGATCAAATGGGTCAATGGGCCAAGGAGTGGCAGATGGATTTTAATTTGAGTCAAAAACATCCATCATTGTGAAGAGACAAGATTAGATACATCAAAATTAAGGGCAAAATAGTTATCAGTTTCCTCCAGAAGCTTTATCTGACAATAGCTGCCAATGTTAAGGCTATAACTGTTCAGGTTAGGTTTCCAGAATGATCAGTTCATTTATTTCTACATTTCCTTTTAAGTGGTATAGGCTAATTTGAGGTCAAGCCAAAAAAAAATGCTTACACCTCCACCAAAATTGATCAATGTGAAGTTCTGCCAACAGGCTTTGAACATCATGTCTAGATAATTAGTCTTTTTGCTTTGCTACCACTTGGATGTTCAGTGCATTGAAGTGCAGTGGATTCTTGAGCTAACAACAATCAGAATGGGATTGGAAGCAAAGGAAATGCTTCAGCAAAATGATTGCCTTTATTTTGGTTAGAGTCTGACCAACAGAGATTTGAAATCTAGTTGGATGAAAGTTTGATACATGTTCAAACAGGAAGAAGGGTTCAAGGAATGTGTTCCCAACTGTTACATATTTTCTACGGAGGATTGATGAAGGCGTGCAACAAATTCTCCTTGTTGTTCAAAAGTAGCAATTAAAAGTAAGTTGAGAGTAACAATGTTTTATAATCTCTGAAACAGTTTGCTCTTAAAAGCAGAGATAACAAGGTGTGGAGCTGGATGAACACAGCAGGCCAAGCAGCATCACAGGAGCAGGAAAGCTTGACGTTTCGGGCCTAGACCCTTCATCAGAAAAATGATGAAGGG
>JAHRHZ010000251.1:1959923-1984698 GCA_024137785.1 Ginglymostoma cirratum
GCTGCTTGGCCTGCTGTGTTCATCCAGCTCCACACCTTGTTATCTCGGATTCTCCAGCGTCTGCAGTACCTATTATCACTGCTCTTAAAAGCAGAATCAGATTGGCTTACATTCTGTCAGCAGTGCAGTTATTCTTGAAATGTCAAATCCTTATTCTTGTTTTACACAAACTCTTTGTTTCCAATGTAACATATATCTCACATAGGACCAAATATATAAATAGAATTATTTTCCAATGCTGAGTACATGAGCAGACAGAAATCAACAGCATTGTAGCAACAATCAAATCAGATAAAACATTTTTGAGCTCCAAGATACTGACATGCTTTTGTTTTACTCATTCACAGGATTTGGGTGTCACTGGCTGGGCCAGCATTTTTTGTCTATCCCTAGCAGCCCTTAAGAAGATGGTGGTAATTTTAAGGTGAGAGGAGAAAGATTTAAAAGGACCTGAGGGGCAACATTTTCACACAAATGGTGGTTCATATGTGAAATGAACTTCCAGAGAGAGTCGTAAATGACAGTTACAACATTTAAAAGACATTTAGACAGGTACATGATTTGGAAAGTTTGGAGGGATTTTGGCCAAATGTAGGCATGTGGGACTAGTTTAGTTTGGGAAAGCTGGTTGGCATGGACAAGTTGAATTGAATGGTCTGTTCCATGCTGTATAACACAATGACTTTAGTTCAATTTTTAGTCAACGTGTTCAAAAAGAAATCTGTTAATTATTTGATTCTGTTAAGTGGAGAAAATATTCAACTAATGCCATTTCTTGTCTGGGGGATCATAATGATTGATTACCCAGTGCCTGCAACAATTGCGGCAGCTAATGCATAAACTTTGTGCTGCCCCATCAGTTTAATGATTGTTGTGTATAACACAGCCTGAAAAATGTTAATATCCGGTGTCTCACAAAAAGGTGGCAGGCCGTGCCTGTAGATGGCGTGAAAAATACAGTCGGTTCTACCATAATGTATTTCTTCAACACAAATTTGCTTTAACACATTTGAAGAATTTAGACCACCCTTTGTAAAGTGCGAACTTCCTCTACGTGTATTGGCTATAACGCAATTCCAGCCCCATTAGGTTAACTGGTGTGGCTATTGCGTGATTTTCTTACAATGTGAGATCGCACGAGAACAGAACTATTGCGTTTTATCAGAACCCACTGTTATCATTTCTGTACCTCTTAAGACAGCTTGCTCTTTAGGAAGACTTCTA
The DNA here is from genome assembly GCA_024137785.1 of Ginglymostoma cirratum. Taxonomy (NCBI): domain Eukaryota; kingdom Metazoa; phylum Chordata; class Chondrichthyes; order Orectolobiformes; family Ginglymostomatidae; genus Ginglymostoma; species Ginglymostoma cirratum. The sequence continues at coordinate 1,961,148 of JAHRHZ010000251.1, forward strand.
TTAGAAAATAAAAGACAGAAAATGGAGTAACAAGCCAGGTACTGGCACAACATGAACCTTGCAGTGTAGTATTGTGTTGGGGTCAACAGTGCACGATGGATCACCAGATCTGAGAAGGCTACTGTCAGGCCAGAAAGGAAGAATAGTGTGTGCCTTGGCTTCCAGAAAGCAACATCACAGCTGAGGTCTGCTACAGAGGATGCAGCTGAGGACCAGGCTGGCATACAAGAAAAGTATTTTGTAGCCCCTGGCAATTTCCTCCCTTGCCTCTCTCAGTATTCTGGGGTATATCCCATCAGGCCCTGGGGACTTGTCTACCTTAATGTTTTTCAAGACCCCCAATACCTCCTCCTTTTTGACCTTAACATGACCCAAACTATCTACACACCCTTCCCCAGACTCGTCATCCACCAAGTTCTTCTCTCTGGTGAATACTGATGCAAAGTGCTCATTTAATACCTCGACCATTTCCTCTGACTCCACACATAAATTCCTTTCCCTGTCCTTGAATGGGCTAACCCTCTGCATGGTTACCCTCTTGCTCTTTATATATGTATAAAAAGCCTTGTGATTTTCCTTAATCTTGTTGGCCAATCACTTTTCATGACCCCTTTTCACCCTTCTGACTCCTTGCTTAAGTTTCTTTCGACTTTCCTTGTATTCCACCCTTGCTTTGTGTGCTCCCAGCCTCCTAGCCTTGATAAGTGCTTTCTTTTTTCTGTTTGATTAGGCTCACAAAATGTGTCATCATCCAAGGGTCGCTAAACCTGCCATATCCATCCCTCATCCTCAAAGGAACATGCCGGTCCTGAGTGCCCAACAACTTACTCTTGGAAGCCTCCCACATACCATATGTTGATTTGCCCTCAAACATCTGCTTCCAATCTACCTTCTTCAGTTCCGGCCTAATATTGTTGTAATTAATCTTCCCCCAATTTAGCACCTTCACCTGACATCGATACCTATCTTTATCCATCAGTACCTTAAAGCGACTGAATTGAGATCACTGTTCTCAAGCTGCTCCCCCACTGAAACATCGACCACCTGACCCGGCTCATTCTCCAATACTAGGTCCAGTACGGCCCCTTTCCTAGTTGGACTAGCTACATACTGTTTCAAGAAGCCCTTTTGGATGCTCCTTACAAATACTGTCCCATCCAAGCCCCAAGCACGAAGTAAATTGCCCATAGTGTTTAGGGATGAGTGGATTAGGTGGGTTGTAGGGGGATGGGTCTGGGTGGGATGTTCAGAGGGTCAGTGTGGACTTGTTAGCCTGAAGGGTCTGTTTCCACACTGTAGTGATTCTATGCTTCAGAACAGGATACAGAATATAGTGTTACAGCTACAGACAAGGTGGAGAGCAAGATCAACTCTTATATATGACAGGTCCATTCACAAGTGTGATAACAGCAGGAAAGCAGTTGTTTTTGAATCTGTTGGTACGTGTTTTCAAACTTGTGTACCTTCTGCCTGATTGAAAGAGTTTGGAAGAGAACAAATCTGGGTAAGGGAGGTCTTTAATTGTGTTGGCTGCTTTCCCAAGGCAGTGGGAAGTATAGATAGAGTCAATGGAAGGATGGCTGGTTTGTGTGATGAACTGGGCTACATTCAGAACTCTCTGTAATTTATTGCAGTCTTGGGCAAAGCAGTTGCCATACCAAGCTGTGATGTTTATGGATAGGATGCTTACTATAGCGTATCTATAAAAATTGGCAAGGGTCTTTGTGGGCGTGTCGAATTTCCTTGGCCTTCTGATGAATTAAAGGCAGTTGTGTGCTTTCTTAACTGTAGCATTGACATGGATGGACCAGGATAGATTGTTGCTGATATTTACTCCCAGGAACTTGAAGCTTTCGACTATCTCCGCCTCAGTACCACTGATACAGACAGAGGCCAGTCCTCCACTCCACTTCCTGAGGTTGATGACCTTTGTTTTACTGACATTAAGGGACAGATTGTTGTCTTCATACAAGACCACTAAACTATCTATCTCTTTCTTGTACTCCGCCTCATCATTATTTGAGATCTGACCCTACTATGATGGTGTTATCAGCAAATTTGTAAATGGAGTCGAGAGCCGAATTTGGCCACCCAGTCATGAGTGTATAAACAGTAAAGTAAGGGGCTGAGTACGCAGTCTTGTGGAGCACCCATGTTGAGGATTATCATGGAAGAAGTGCTGTTGCTTATCCTTACTAATTGCAGTCTGCAGATCCGGAAGTGGAAGGAATGCAAATGCAGAGGGAGGAGCAGAGTCCTAGGTCTCAGAGTTTGGAGATGAGTTTGATTGGTATTATCATGGTCAAGGCAGAGATAATGTCAATAAATAGGAGTCTGATGTAGGTATCCTTGTTATCCAGATGTTCCAGAGATGAATGCAAGGCCAGGGAGATGGCGTCTAGTGAGAAAATATGGTGAAAATGAAAAAAAAATTAGATTCACGAAATTGAGAAAACATTTGCCAATTTTCACCTCAAGCCTTTTAGATCATAGAATCCCTACAGTGTGGAAACAGGCCCTTCAGCCCAACAAGTCCACAGTGCATCCCACCCAGACCCATCCCCCTATAATCCATGTAACTTAAACATCCCTGGACACTATAGGCAATTTAGCATGTCCAAACCACCTAACCTGCACATCTTCAGACTGTGGGAGGAAACCAGAAGGAAACCCACACAGACACAGGGAAAATATGCAGACTCCACACAAAGGGTCACCTGAGGATGGAATTGAACCCAGGCCCCTGGTGCTGTGAGGCAGCAGTGCTAATCACTGAGCCACCATGACACCTCAAATGGTGCCTTCTGAATCTTGCCATTGAGTGATAACTAACTTCTTGCTATCCATTTGCATCTTATTAAAATAACAACACTTGTCTTATTTATGCTCCATTTCCAAATCTTCTCTCTTTCTTGAGAACTAAATAATGCCAGTTCCCAACATTTAAATCATAGCGTATGTAGCTCAAAAATGTTTTTCCTGGTTATCATGAAAATACTTCCTCTCAACAAATTCCCATAGCCTTCATCTTTGTTCAACATTTCATCCTTGCAAGCAAGCCTCATTGCAACATCATACTTGCCCTCTGATCAACTAGGACATCACCTCAACAGACAATCTCCTGCAAGCTGTGTTATTCTGCAAAGTTATTTTGCATGTAAAAGGACACATGGATCTTATGCATTTGCAAAGGATGCATCTTATGCATCACTTTGCACTCACTTTGCGCTTACTTTGAGGCTTCCTTTGTGCTCAGCTATAGTCCAGCACCTTCTATGTGGCTCATATTGCTTTCTTAGCGTATAGGACCTTTTATGCTCTGTCACAGGCTGCCTGGTTCTATGACCTGCTTTTCATTCAGAGACTAGGACAGACAGTGTAGAACACTGAACAGTCAAGGGAATGGATATGTTGCTATGCAGTACCGTTCAACATCAAAGTCACATCAGCAACATGTGTCAACAGTTTATTTGGCAAAAACACTACATGCGCTTCAGGAGTGAAAATCAAAGGGAAGCAGTCCTTAATGGGGTGAATGTGGACTATAGGCAGTTAGGGGATACCCCCACAGTTAGTCAAGGGGCTTACATAATCCAGTCCAAGGGGTTGACTAAAGTGAGTTTGTAAAACTCTTGAAATCAGAAGCCTTGCTAGGGACATTCACAGTAATCATGCTTCCACGAATTCAAAAATATTGCTCATCTGGTTTCAATTTTTTCATGAAATTCATCTTCATCTGAAGGTCATTCATTGTCCAAGAGTGTGTACTAAAAATTGTGGACACAAACAATTACAACCATTACATTTTGTACAATAGTTACCTCCTTGGAATGTCAGTTAAGCAGCTGTAATGAGAATAAGATATTTAAAAGCATGACCGGTAGTCTCCATTTCACAACCACATATATAACTAGCACTAGAAGACAAAGTTTAATAGGTACAGGCTTGCACACTGAACTGTAAGTGTTTAAGCATGCAAGGACATAGTTTGTGATGTGGAAGGGATCCTTTTCCATGGGAGTGGAAGGTAAGCTGGTTACAGCTAAGTGGCTCACTGGCAGAATTGTATTCACAATTGATATCTTTGGTTATGCAACTCAGAATTTCCAAGAGGTTACTTTCATGCCTACATAAGGAATGTAGCTCAGAGCTCCTTACGTAGGCGTGAAAATGACCTCTTGGAAAGGCTCCATATCACACTATAAGAGTCATAGCATGAGGCTTCACTGTGATGATGAGAGAGCTCAGGAGTTCAATGATAACAAGGTGTAGAGCTGGATGAACACAGCAGGCCAAGCTGCATCAGAGAAGCAGGAAAACTGACGTTTTGGACCTAGACCCTTCTTCAGAAATTGTTTTATCTCTTTCGCATTCACAGGTTATCTGTTTACGGATCAGATGGAGTCTTTTGTGTCTGGAGTCTTTGTGGTCTTGGTGCCCCTCTGAAGCCTCTATAGAGGGAACAGTGATTACTATCTTGTAAACAAGCTCAGCAAGAAAATTAACCTCCACTGGCTGCTGCACAGCCCACAGAGGGAGAAGTAGCAGGCGAAGATCCACCCAAGGAGATGTTGGCAAATGATGAGATGGAGGATTTAAGGCATCACTGTCATTCACTGATTGAAGGACATACTGTCCTACTCCTTTTGGCCCACTTGTGGGCTATGTTTTCCTGAACTGAAGCAAAGGCAAAGATTGAGTTTGCTGGAGGTGAGTAGAAGAACAATCAGTGACGATGCATTAGCAGGAAAGTTGGCGGTGTTCATAGTCAGTGAGTGGGAAGTGCAGGAAGTGTTAGTAGGTAGAAGATGAGATGAGATGGGTGAGAACTGCTAGTGGACATGATACATGTAATAATGAGAGTTGCAGTCTATGATCTTGGAGAAACTCATATGTAGTGGCAGAGTTCAAGTGAGTGATGGCCCTGTACATGTGAAATCGTGGAGAGGACATGCTGACACTTACCCTTGCACAGCACAACAGATTGTTGAGATTTTTTCCTGCACTTCTGGACATCCTGCACCGAGCAGAGCACTGACCCCATATGCAGTTGTGTTCAGACTTGGGCAAATGGCATGGCCTACCGTCAAGGTCAGCTGCGAAAAACACTTTCTTCCTCTCTGTCACCCTGTCTACCAATACCTCTGTGCCCCTGTCTATGTTGCGCTGAGTGAGTTTTCCTTTCATGTATGCTGTATCCTGAATGTTGAGAGTAGAGCACCACAGTGCGAGGGATCAGTCTGGCTTACAGCATCTGAAGACATGTGTAGCTGGAATTCTAATATGTGCCAGAGGTATGCGGATCAGAGGTATCATTGGCTGGAAATACCTTCAGCTGCTCGGACATGCAATTCCTTGAGAAAGACACCCAAGAGCCTGGTTACATAATTAATGAGGTGAAGAACAGAACATTGTTGGAGAAACATTGCAGTGAGTCATGGCAGATCAGGTGCCATGAACCTCACTTTACAAAACACTTCACCTGTAAATAGTTCTTGACTATGAGAAGGACCTGGATGATAGACCTTGTTTCAGACTTGGTCATTATTATCTCTTTCAGATCCTTACAGCCTTGTATGACAAGGAATTGTGGAGTAACTGTGTTCAGGGATGAGGTCAGAGAGGGCATGATGTTTGAGTATCCAGCCACAAACAGTTTTTCTGGACCGAAGAGATCCCAGATATGTCCTATCTTCCAAATTTGTCTCCTCTTCCCAAAGTGGCACAATAGCAACAGAGTGCTGAAAACTGGTAGATATCAGAAGTCATCTCAATCAGTGTATGGTGCTCTGGTCAGACTGTACTGGAACTCTGCTTGCTGAAAGCCCTGCTTTCTGATGATCTAGGGAAAACCTTATGTACTTAAGGCAGTGAAACGATGAGACATGTGGGTAATCCAGTATCTGAATTATGAAGAATTAAGTCGTTTCATCGGCGGGAGTCTGGAAGGAGGCATGAGAGTAGCCTGGGAAGGTAGGCTTCTCCTTTAAAAACTTACCTCGTGAATAGGCGGAGTGCGCGTCGAGCAGGTGCAGACACGGGACGGTTGAGTAAGTGAGGTAATATATTTGGGCGGTTGCTTTACCCAAAACACTACTAAGGTAGTGTCTCCCACCCATCCTCCTCCTCTAACCAAAAAGGTTCTGAGTGCCGATTTGGTAAGTTACTAGTGTTTTTTTTCCCAATAGTCTGTTTTTTAGAATTCAGAACAATGGCAATGGATGTAAGGGCAGTTGCATGCTCCTCCCGTAGGATGTGGGAGGTAAGGGTCACCACTAGCGTCCCTGCTGACTTCATCTGCGGGTAGTGCACCCAACTCCAGCTCCTTGGAAATCGCGTTAGGGAACTGGAGTTGAGCTGGATGAACTTTGGATCATTCGGGAGGCCGAGGGGTTGATTGAGAGGAGTTACAGGGAGGTAGTCACATCTCAGGTACAGGACAAAAGTAGATGGGTTACAGTCAGGGGACGGAAAGGGAACAGGCAGACAGTGCGGGGATCCCCTGCAGCCGTTCCCCTCAATAACTGGTGTACCGTTTTGGATTCTGTTGAGGGGGAATACTTACCGGGGTAAGCCATGGGGTACAGGTCTCTGGCGCAGAGCCTGTCCCTGTTGCTCAGAAGGGAGGGGAGAAGAGGAGGAGAGCATTAGTCATTGGGGACTCCGTAGTTAGGGGGACAGATAGGAGATTCTGCGGGAACGAGAGAGACTCGCGGTTGGTGTGTTGCCTCCCAGGTGCCAGGGTCTGTGATGTCTCGGATCGTGTTTTCGGGATCCTTAAGGGGGAGGGGGAGCAGCCCCAAGTTGTGGTCCACATAGGCACTAACGACATCGGTAGGAAAATGGACGGGGATGTGAGGCAGAAATTCAAGGAGCGAGGGTGGAAGCTTAGAGCTAGAACAAACAGAGTTGTTATCTCTGGTTTGTTACCCGTGCCACGTGCTAGCGAGGCGATGAATAGGGAGAGAGAGCAGTTGAACACGTGGCTACAGGGATGGTGCAGGAGGGAGGGATTCAGATACCTGGATAATTGGCACTCATTCTGGGGTAGGTGGGACCTCTACAAACAGGATGATCTGCACCTGAACCAGAGGGGTACCAATCTCCTTGGGGGGGGAGATTTGCTATGCTCTTCGGGAGGGTTTAAACGAATTCAGCAGGGGGATGGGAACCTGACTTGTAGCTCCAATGTACAGGAAGTTGAGAGTAGTGAGGCCATGAATAAGGTTTCAAGGTTGCAGGAGTGTACCAGCAGGCAGGAAGATGGTTTGAAGTGTGTCTACTTCAAAGCCAGGAGCATCCGGAATAAGGTGGGTAAACTTGCAGCATGGGTTGGTACCTGGGACTTTGACATTGTGGCCACTTCGGAGACATGGATGGAGCAGGGGCAGGAATGGTTGTTGCAGGTTCCTGGGTTTAGATATTTCAGTAAGATCAGGGTAGGTGGTAAAAGAGGGGGAGGTGTGGCATTGTTAGTCAAGGACAGTATTATGGTGGTAGAAAGGACATTTGACGAGTACTCGTCTACTGAGGTAGTATGGGCTGAGGTTAGAAACTGGAAAGGAGAGGTCACCCTGTTGGGAGTTTTCTATAGGCCTCCGAATAGTTCCAGAGATGTAGAGGAAAGGATAGCAAAGATGATTGTGGATAGGAGCGAAAGGAACAGGGTAGTTGTTATGGGGGACTTTAACTTTCCAAATATTGACTAGAAACGCTATAGTTCAAGTACTTTAGATGGGTCAGTTTTTGTCCAATGTGTGTGGAAGGGTTTCCTGACACAGTATGTAGATAGGACAACAAGAGGCGATGCCACATTGGATTTGGTACTGGGTAATGAACCAGGCCAGGTGTTAGATTTGGAGGTAGGTGAGCACTTTGGTGATAGTGTCCACAATTCGGTTACGTTTACTTTAGCGATGGAAAGGGATAGGTATATACCGCAGGGCAAGAGTTATAGCTGGGGGAAAGGCAATTATGAGGTGATTAGGCAAGACTTAGGATGCATAGGAATGGGAAGGAAACTGCAGGGGCTGGGCACAATTGAAATGTGGAGCTTGTTCAAGGAACAGCTAATGCGTGTCCTGGAAAAGTATGTACCTGTCAGGCAGGGAGGAAGTGGTCGAGCGAGGGAACTGTGGTTTACTAAAGAAGTTGAATCTCTTGTCAAGAGGAAGAAGGAGGCTTATGTAAAGATGAGGCGTGAAGGCTCAGTTAGGGCACTTGAGAGTTACAAGTTAGCCAGGAAGGACCTAAAGAGAGAGCTATGAAGAGCCAGGAGGGAACATGAGAAGTCTTTGGCAGGTAGGATCAAGGAAAACCCTAAAGCTTTCCATAGGTATGTCAGGAATAAAAGAATGACTAGAGTAAGATTAGGGCCAGTCAAGGACAGTAATGGGAAGTTGTGCGTGGAGTCTGAAGAGATAGGAGAGGCACTAAATGAGTATTTTTCATCAGTATTCACACATGAAAAAGACAATGTTGTCGAGGACAAAACTGAGATACAGGCTATTAGACTAGACGGGATTGAGGTTCATAAGGAGGAGGTGTTAGCAATTCTGGAAAGTGTGAGAATAGATAAGTCCCCTGGGCCGGATGAGATCTATCCTAGGATTCTCTGGGAAGCTAGGGAGGAGATTGCAGGGCCTTTGGGTTTAATCTTTATGTCGTCATTGTCTACAGGAATAAGACTGAGGATAGAGTGAGGAAGACAGGAGGATAGCAAATGTTGTCCCCTTGTTCAAGAAGGGGAGTAGAGACAACTCTGGTAATTATAGACCAGTGAGCCTTACTTCAGTTATGGGTAAAGTGTTGGAAAGGATTATAAGAGATAGGATTTATAATCATCTAGAAAAGAATAATTTGATTAGGGATAGTCAACACGGTTTTGTGAAGGGTAGGTCGTGCCTCACAAACCTTATTGAGTTCTTTGATAAGGTGATTAAACAGGTGGATGAGGGTAAAGCGGTTGATGTGGTGTACATCGATTTCAGTAAAGCGTTTGATAAGGTTCCCCACGGTAGGCTATTGCAGAAAATTCGGAGGCATGGGATTGAGGGTGATTTAGCGGTTTGGACCAGAAATTGGCTAGCTGTAAGAAGACAGAGGGTGGTGGTTGATGGGAAATGTTCATCCTGGAGTTCAGTTACTAGTGGTGTACCGCAAGGATCTGTTTTGGGGCCACTGCTGTTTGTCATTTTTATGAATGATCTGGATGAGGGCATAAAAGGATGGGTTAGTAAATTTGCAGATGAGACTAAAGTCGGTGGAGTTGTGGATAGTGTGGAAGGATGTTACAGGTTACAGAGGGACATAGGTAAGCTGCAGAGCTGGGCTGAGAGGTGGCAAATGGAGTTTAATGCGGAAAAGTGTGAGGTCATTCACTTTGGAAGGAATAACAGGAATACAGAGTACTGGGGTAATGGTAAGATTCTTGGTAGTGTGGACGAGCAGAGAGATCTCAGCATCCATGTGCATAGATCCCTGAAAGTTGCCACCCAGGTTGATAGGGTTGTTAAGAAGGCGTACTGTGGTAGGTTTTATTGGTAGATGGATTGAGTTTCGGAGCCGTGAGGTCATGTTGCAGCTGTACAAAACTCTGGTGCGACCGCACTTGGAGTATTGCGTACAGTTCTGGTCACCACATTATAGGAAGGATGTGGAAGCATTGGAAAGGGTGCAGAGGAGATCTACCAGGATGTTGCCTGGTATGGAGGGAAGGTCTTATGAGGAAAGGCTGAGGGATATGAGGTTGTTTTCTTTAGAGAAAAGAAGGTTAAAAGGTGACTTAATAGAGACATACAAGATGATCAGAGGATTAGGTAGGGTGGACTGTGAGAGCCTTTTACCTCAGATGGTGACGGCTCGCACGAGGGGACATAGCTTTAAATTGAGGGGTGATAGATATAGGACAGATGTCAGAGGTAGATTCTTTACTCAGAGAGTAGTAAGGACATGGAATGCCTTGCCTGCAGTAGTTGTCGACTAGCCAACTTTAAGGGCATTTAAATGGTCATTGGATAAACATGTGGATGATAATGGAATAGTGTAGGTTAGATGGACTTCAGATTGGTTTCACAGGTCGGCGCAACATCAAGGGCCGAAGGGCCTGTACTGCGCTGTAATGTTCTATGTCTATGTTCTATGTTCTAAAACAATTGAGATGTACAGTGATCTTGCAAAGACTGAATACCTTTTTAAAAGAAGGGTCTCACCATGATGCCAATGGAAAGAGAACTGATGGACAATATTTTACTTTTTAATATATTTATTGTCAAAAACAATTACAATCAAGATTATTTAAAAATTAGTTAACAGGCGTGATATTGTGAATATAAAGGTAAATTCTATTTTGAACATCCAATATAACAAAGATATATTGTACGAAATTTCAAGCATTCTCGTTTAGTGTATACATCCTTATACTCAGCTACCAAGTCCCGCAGTCTCCAGGCAGGGATTTTCTTCCTTTACTCAGACAGGCTCAAAATCCCTTCAGACAGTACTACAGCCAACTCCTCCAGACTCTTAACAGGCACATCTTTTCCCAATTGTTACTGCTTATCTCCTGAAATCCACACCCTTTGGTCTCCTTCAAGAGTTGTGCCATGTCTTCATATCTCAGCTGCCTTGTATTTGTGGAATTACTGTCCTTATTTTATTCTTAGAGACTCATCCCCGCTCCTTCATCAGGGTCTGTGCTAAATGTTCAGTAACTATTCTGCTAAATCGTTTACTTTAACTTGACACTGACTTACTGGTCAATTTATCTTGGCTTCACCTAATTCCAAATTTCATTGCAACCTAGATCCCATGAGTGTTTCTTAAAAGTTTAATGACCTCACACCAAGAAAAACTAGTTATTATCTTAGTTTATCTTTGGATTTAAAAAGATCTTTACAAGGGAAAATATAAGCTTTTCTTTGAAGCACAAGTTTAATCATTGAGGTTTGTAAGATAGTGAAAGAAAGGAAAGAAGTCAAACCAGAATAACTTTTCGAATGAAACTGTGAGCATGGTGCAAGAAGGTCTGGATAAAATGTAATCTTAAGATCTGATATTAGGAAGTTCTTTGTTGTGAAGTGTGTTCAATATTTGAATGGACTGAAGAGAACAGTAAAGTTGAAAATCTGGAACCATTTAAAAACTATTGGAATCAGTAATTGCGCGCATGTGAAGTAGTTCTGGATGGATGAATTCGAACTGAAGAAATGGCTTTCATTATCTACCTGTGTCTTGCGATTGGCCAATAGATATGATGCAAAAAAGAAATCTCACTCTTAATTTGTTATAACAAAGATATTATTCAAAGCAATGAAGAGTCATATCAATTAATATGCATCAAAATGGACCAAATTATCATAGATGCTGGAATAAAATCACTCACCCTCAAGGCATCTTTTTAAAACAGACATTTGGCCCTTTGACAAGATTTAACATTTTTTTTTCGGTCCCAATGTTAAATTCAATACAAACCAGGTCAAATATCTACTGGGATAGTAGGAACTACAGATGCTGGAGAATCTGAGATAACAAGGTGTATGTAGAGCTGGATGAACACAGCAGGCCAAGCAGCATCAGAGGAGCAGGAAAGCTGACGTTTCGGGTCTGGACCCTTCTTCAGAAGTCTTCAGTGTAAATATGCACTGTGTTTGTTCTGCTACTTCAGCTTTACCATTAGTCTTCAAAAGAATTTCAGAAAGCCATTGAGAATAATGTCATTGTGACACCTTTATGTGAAACTAGGACTGTCCTTTTACCTGCAGAATTCCATGATGCCCAGCTCAGCATGGACCCACCAAAGGCCATAACAGCGAGCTGCACTGGGACAACTGATTGGTGTCCATAACACCTAAGTTCAAGGAAACATGCTCTGGGGGCCAATTTAGAGTATCAGTTGAGTCAATGTTGTGGGCTTACATTCTAACTTTATGTCAATTTCTTAAACTATGGAAGTTTCGTTCCCCCGAGCCCCACCCTGCACCCTCATTTTTTCTCATTGATCCAGGCAACAACTTAAAAGGATTTGCATATTCTGAATCTACCTATCACACAGTCTTGTCTGCAGCCTCTCAGACCACCGGTAAAACTAGTTTAATAGGTTGAAGATCCCCACACATGTACTTATATCAGCAATATTCTACCTCATTGATAAACAAAGAACAAAGAAAATTACAGTACAGAAACAGGCCCTTCGGCCCTCTAAGCCTGCACCGACATGCTGCCTGTCACAACTGAAACCCCTTACTCTTCCAGGGATCCTATCCTTCTAATCGCATCCTATTCATATATTTATCAAGATGCCCTTTAAAAGTCACTATAGCATCTGCTTCCACTACCTCACCTGGCAGCGAGTTCCAGGCACCCAAAACCCTCTGTGTAAAAACTTGCCTCATACATCACCTTTAAACTTTGCCACCTTGCACCTTAAACCCATGGCCCCTGGTAACTGACTCTTCTACCCTGGGAGAAATCTTCTAACTATCCACTCTGCCCATGATCTTCATAATCTTATAGATCTCTATCAGGTTGCCCTCAACTTCTGTCGTTCCAGTGAGAACAACCCAAGTTTATCCAACCTCTCCTCATAGCTAATGCCCTCTATACCAGGTAACACGCTGGTAAATCTTTTCTGTACCCTCTCCAAAGCCACCACATCCTTCTGGTATTGTGGCAACCAGAATTGAACACAATATTCCAAATGTGACTTAACTAAGGTTCTGTAAAGCTGCAACATTACTTGCCAATTTTTAAACTCAATGCCCCGGCCGGTGAATGCAAGCATGTTGTATGCCTTGTTGACTACCTTTTCCACCTGCATTTAGTCTTTCAGTGACCTGTGTACCTGTACACCCAGATCCCTCTGCCTATCAGTATTCTTAAGGGTTCTGCCATTTACTATATATTTTCCATCTGGATTAGACCTTCCAAAATGTATTACCTCACAGTTTTCCAGATTAAACTCCTTCTGCCATCTCTCTGCCCAAGACACCAACTGACCTATATCCAGCTGTATCCCTTGACAGTCCTCATCGCTATCCGCATTTCCACCAACGTTTGTGTCACCAGCAAACTTACCTATCAGACCAGTTACGTTCTCTTCCAAATCATTTATATATATTACAAACAGCAAAGGTCCCAACACTGATCCCTGAGGAAGGCCACTAGTCACAGCCCATTGATCTTGGATGCATTCTGAAGCCTTTGTCCTGAATAACTATAGGTTTGGAACAACTACACACAATTATTTTCTTTAACTTCAAGTTGTCACCTTTCTATAGAATTATGAGAGATGTATCTTCATACAGCCCTCTCTAATCCAACAAGATCCATTTCCCTCCTGTTAGGGGCTCCCATTACCTCAGTCTACCTGCAGAAATGATTTTGCCATGGTTCAGTCAATAAACGTGGAGCTGGAAAAGCACAACCAGTCAGACAGCATCCAAGGAGCAGGAAAGTCAATGCTTCAGGCTGAAACCCTTCATCAGGAAGGGTTTTGGTGCCCTACATTGACTTTCCTGCTCCTCAGATGCTGTCTGACTGGCTGCACATTTCCAGCTCTGCATTTATTGACTTTAGCTTCCAGCATCTGCAGTCCTTACTGTGTCCAAGCCTTGCTGTGGTTTGTTGTTATTATATTTGATTAACTGTTTCTGGTTGCTGCTTTTACAGGAGGGGAGGTTTTATTTTTCTCAGAGAAATTGATTCTGCAGATCTTCTTAACATCTTCCCTGATGCGAAAGATAAACATTTTTCAGTCAATGTTTGATTCCAAGTGTTAACTTCTTTGATTATTGCAACACTTGTTGTCACCAAGATTTTGCATATCCTGTGAGCTCCAACTATTGTTCCCCGTTTCCTCTCAATAAATTGTCAGTATTGTTATCTTCATAAGGTGGTGATTTATAATGTCCATACCTTTAGAGGTGCCAGTAATCTTTGCTTCCAAATGGTTTCTCAGATAGTTCATGAGCAATGCTATGAGCGGTTGATCAGTTACTGTTGAGTAGTGAAAATATCTCACATAATTTAACAATTATTCTACATGGTCTCTGGCCCTTAACGTACATAGAGTTAACAGTTATGTGTTTTTTAGACAGGTACGCCATGATCTATGCTATTGTACATGTGTAGTATTCAGTAATAATTCTGCTTTACACAATTTTAAAGATATTTATTTCGCCTTTTAGGTGTCCATGCTTTATTCATCATTTTCTTTCCCATGTGGATGGGAAATTGAACTTCTTATGTTAATCCTCAAATAATACCAGGTGAAACATGGTATTAGCGTAACCTGTGTTGCCAATGTATTTTTTCGCCTATTCCTATTGGACTTCATTAAATCCATTGAAATTAACGCTTTAAGTCTTTTCTTCCCATGATATTTGGTTTTAAGGGATTAAATAAAGCGTTAGATATTCCTGTTATTGAAGTCAAATTATGGGATATTTGTCAATTATCAAGAATAGGATTTCTATCACAATTATTTTAACAGAAGAGTAAAGCCAATCATTTTCAATAGGTTTATCTCACAACCAAATTAAAAGAGAGGAATTTTGTATGTATTACTTTTCACCTCTTGGTTCTCCTCAAAGTAAACTCAGAGCCTTGTTTTCAGTAAATTTGAACGTCTTCATTTCTACATATAGAGAAGGTAAGCAGCAGTCTTGAATAACAGTGTTGTGTTCAGGATGTTTTAAAAGGTTTTGGCAGTGGTGATTCTGGAAACTATTTCTATTTTTGTGTGAATGCTGAGTAAATCAGCCTATTCACAAAAATGTGAGGTGGGGTGCGGGGAATATGTAGTTTTTTTTAACACATAGGCCTGGATTTTAACCTTAATAGAGAGGCTGTCCATTGTAGTGAAAATGGCAAATGAGCTTGGAAATCACAAGCCCTTCCCTATTGTTGTGGAGGCAGGAGTGAAGTTGGATCAGTAAAAAGCTCATGGAGGTAGCTCGTTATTTAAATCATCAGTTACTCAAGTCAAACTGAACTTTGGTAGCTCAGAAGTGTGACCTAAATTGAAAATCTGTCAAAAGCAACTGCCAAAGGGGATTGCAAGAGATTTAAATGTATCTCTCCTTAAATCTTTGAAAAAAAGTGGAGCGCTTAAAAAAATGCTTACCCTTTCACTCTGTCTGTTGGCATAAGCCTGAAGGTTTCTACAATAAGGTTACTATTACATTTCACAGCCATCCAACTTTACAGTAGCATGTCAGCCATTTCATCATCATCATCATATCATAGAATCCCCACAGTGTGGAAACAGGCCATTTGGCCCTACAAGTCCACACTGACCCTCCAAAGAGCATCCCAGCCAGACACATCCCCCTAACCTACATATCCCTGAATAATTTGAACAATTTAGCATGGCCAAGCCACCTAACTTGCACATTTTTGGACTGTGGGAGGAAACCAGACCACCTGGTGGACACCCACAAAGACATGGGGAGAACGTGCAAACTCCACACAGACAGTCACCCAAGGCTGGAATCAAACCTGGGCCCCTGGCACTGTGAGGCAGCAGTGCTAATCACTGAGCCACCATGCCATTTTGATTGAAGTAAACGATTAATTTGAAATGTGACTAGAAATGAATTCCAATGATTATGACATGGACACAGCAAACTGCTCTGCAGCAAAATGTCCCTTGACTGCTCAGTCACCAGCTGTGACTGAGCTTTAAGAAAGCAAGCTAACAACAAAAAGATGCATTGTGTATGAGCGTATCCCTGAGTGCAAAGCAACCGGGGAGAAGCATGGGAGTCATGACTGACCCTGCCTGGAGACTTGAAGGACTAGCATTGAGTGTGAGTTATTTCAAAACATTCATGATGATATAATGAGCATGGTGCTTTATTGCTGCCAACTTTTGTGGGCAAAGGCTGGAGGAGAACCATGTCTATGGAGCATGTGGGAATGTTGTGACCAGAGTTGGATGAAGACCTAAAGAAGCAAGTGATGCGCTGCTGCAACCAGGTAACCACCCTAAATTTCTTGTTGGGAATCAGCGCCATCTAGTTTCTTGCAGAAGGACAGGAAAATGGGATTTTCATAGAAATGAGGCAAGGTTAGTAACAAAAAGAGAAACAGCTGGAAAAACTCAGCAGGTCTAGCAGCATTTATGCAGAGAAATCAGAGTTAACGCGTCAGGTTCAGTGACTCTTCTTCAGAGCTGCAAAGGGTTATAAAGGGTCACTGGACCCGAAACATTAAATCTGATTTCTCACCACAGATGCTGCCAGACAGGATGAGTTTTTCCAGCAATTTCTGTCTTTGTTTCTGATTTCCAGCATCCACCGTTCTTCTTTGTAAGCTAGTAACGAGATGCAAATGCGTGGAAATAAGGTAGTTACTGTTCAATAATGAAATTCAGAACTCACCATTTGAACCCTAAGAGGAAAATCATGATCTCTAAGGGGAAATCAGAATCTCTATGCTTCAAGTCAAGAACCTTACTTTGCATTTTTGCTGTAGCTTCCCAAATTTTTCACCATTGCCCACGATGCACAAGGGAGCAGAAAATTTAACCCATTAGGTTAACTGAGAGAAAATATTTCCCTCTGGTGGGACAGTTCAGAATAAAACATAGGCTGAAAATTATAACAAGTCCTTTTAGGATTGAGTCCCGAAATACTGCCTCAGACAAAATATTGTCTGACTCTGAATGCTATCCTCAAATAATTGTTCAGTCTTCAGATCAGTCATAACCTAATGAACAGGTTACAAAGAAAATGACCTACCCCAGTCCCCGTGCACTATATACCTGATTATGTTTGTGGTGAGATAAGTTTAACAATAAAATGTTTATAAACCGTTTCTTAATTATTTACGCATACTTCTATAACTTGAACTTATAAAGAAAACATTCAATAATCTGTCAAGAGAGAAGAGAGTCGATCCACTTTTTATGGTGAATGGCATTGGGATTTCAGCTTCCAATAGTATTAAAAATTGATGAGAAACCAGTAAGTAAAGGATAGCAACTTATATGAAATTTCAGGTAACTTCCATGGGAAACAAAGAACAACTTAAACATAGATTTTTAACTAACTAAGAGGAACATTAAGAGAAAATCAATGCAGTAACCTCCTCCTGGAATGTATTGGAAAGACTTCTTTCAATGTTATTAGCAAGTACTTAGAACTGAAAAAGACAATGGAGAGGGGGTAAAATTGGTTTTCCAGAGATGTACAACAACAATGAATTTCTATGATGCTGTTAACATGGTATTACGTTAAACCATGTAAGGATGTATTTGGGTGAATGGTCAAAGCTTAGCCCATGTTTTACAGAAGGAGAGAAAGGTAAAGAAGCCAAGAGTTTAGGGACGGAATTTTACCATTTAAGGCTGGGCAGATGAAAATATTTTTATCAAATGTTAGAAGGATTAAAATGATGATTGCTTAATAGGTCAGGATTGGATGATTTCAGAGATCTCAGAGGGTTGCAGAACTGGAGAAGGATGACAGAAAAAGGGAAGGACAAAGCCATACAGGGATTTAAAAACCAGGATTAGAATTTTAAAATTGACTAAAAACCAATGTTTGTCAATGACAGAAGGATGACAGGTGAACAGGATCTGGTATGAGTTAGGATTCAGGCAGTAGACTTTTGAGTGAGCAGATGGTTTATGGAGAATGGAAAGTGGTTACCAGCAAGGAAAACATTGAAGTGGTCCAGAAGTAGTAAAGTCATGTAAGAAGGCTTTAGGGGCAAATACGCTGAGCCATGGCAGAGCCATACATTGTTACAGAGGTGGAAATGCATGGAATTGGTGATGGAAAATAAGAGGTTGGAGAAACTTGGGTTGTTCTCATTGGAACGACGGAGGTTGAGGGGCAACTTGATAGAGGTCTACAAGATTATGAAGGGCATTGACAGAGTGGACAGTCAGAAGCTTTTTCCCAAGGTGGAAGAGTCACTTACTTGGGGGCATAGGTTGAAAGTGCGAGCGGCAAGGTTTAAAAGTGATGTATGAGGCAAGCTTTTTACACAGAGGGTGGTGAGTGCCTTGAACTCACTGCCGCAGGGGTGTGATAGTGGAAGCAAATAAGGTAGTGACTTTTAAAGGGCGTCTTGAAAAACACATGAATAGGATGGGAATAGAGGGATACGGTCCCTGGAAGGGTAGGGGGTTTAGTTGTGATAGGCAGCATGTCAGAACAGACTTGGAGGGGCGAAGGGCCTGTTCCTGTGTGGCAATTTTCTTTGTTCTTGGTTTTTGTTTGGTCCTATGGGTTTCACTTTATATTTGTAGGAATTCCAAAAAATTACTTGATTTCATTAGGGAAAAGCACAACAAATTCAGCATTTGTCTGTAGCACAGAAGTTTCCAAATGTATATCTCTATGGATTACTTATAACATTAAGCTTGTTATGCTTCAAGATGTACATTATTATATTGTAATTTAGGATATAACTGTTAATTAGACAACAATAATAATAGCCATTTCTAAACCTTCCAGGCCCGCACATATATGTGCTAAATAATATCAAAAATGTGCACCCTGCTAGAAATGAGTTTTCTGGTTTGTAGGCCAAATTGCGGGGCCTCACCTGGAAAAACAAATAATTGTCCTAAAAATCACAACTTGAATATGCCTGTCTTGGGTTGACTGGCCCATGGTCTTCTGAATTGTGTATGATTTATAGATTATCTTCTACACCAACTTACATATTATTTATGATAATATGCCCATTTGCCAATAATATGTTCTTTCATCTTGCTGGTCTTTTTATTTACTGTCTCTCAGGTTTCTAAATGTACTGGGGAATTTCTAACTCCACAATTTATGAATTTAGTTGTTCTTCATTAATAATAGTGTTTAGCAATAATCATATTTTAAAGTTGGAAAGATAAGAACTCTTGTTTTTAATACAATTTACGTGTTGTCTGTGCTAAGAGATTGCTTAAGCCATGTTCAGTCTGAGGATCTAGTCAGCAAGTCTTCAGCAAGGTTGCCTCCTGTACTCCCCTGCCCCCATCAACTCAGATATGGACACTTGGTGCAGCTCAGTAGGTAATTTTACGTCGGCCTTGACAAGTGTCTATCGATTTGATAAGAGGGCAAAGTTCATGTCTTCCTCAGTCTCTCAATATTTTGTAATGGTTACTTTGGCTGTCTGGATGTGTTTTTCCACTGACCTGTGTTTCCAGAAGCAATACTATGGTAATATTGAACCCATAATGTTTTGTGAATTCCAAAAATTCTCTGAATGTGAACTGGGTGCCATTGTCGCATATTAATCTTTCAGTCATCCTTTGCTCAGTGAACAGAACTCATAATTGTGAGATAATTGTTGTGGATCTCAAGTTTGGCACCTTCCTGATAAAAGAAAGGATCTTTGGGAATAAGCTGTGGCAATGAGGTACCATTGCTGATTGTGTGTGAACAATTTGGTTGTCATAGTATCCGATTGTTCTGGGTGATACTTCAATAGCTATCAGCTGTTCTTTTTGCTGAGTTTCTGTACTTCTGACATACATTACAAGTAGAACTATAGTTTTAGTGTTTTTACATATGTCTATCTAATACACAGCTGATATGGCTCTAAGTTCACATTTCTCCATCCCAATGTGGCCTTTATGTATATACTGGAGGTATTCAGCCTGCATTATTTTGAGTATGATTATTTTGGATCAGGCAAGCAGAACACTACCTTCCAGAAGGATGCCATCTCTAATAGTTCATAACGATGCATTACTGGCAGTGCTTGTGTTATCATTATTAGGCCATCCCCCATAATTTGCCGACAGAACATCTGTGGCTCCTCATTTTTGCTGGTCTTCTCTGTCACTTCACTAATGTTTGATGGTATTTACATCCACCAGTCTTTGTGTCTAGTGACAACAATGAGAAAGGGTATCTGCCAGCAGCATTTCTGCTCCTGGCTTGTACTTCAGGGTGAAATCATAAGCATGAAGCCTCAAGGGTAACCTTTGTATCCAGATCTTCAACCCAAACCAGGGTTTGGCTTCTTCGACTGACTACGGCAGCTATCATCTGTCTTCCTCTGCACCTTCTAAGGACCAAGGCCTCTAATACAGCTGTAAAAAATCTTGGAAACTCTGTTGTTTCATGCTGTACCATCATGTTCTGCACAAATTCAAAAGGTTTTCAGCATTTTCTCCAGCCACAATGTACGTCTCTTTTAAGATGTAAAGGGTGGCAGGCTTTAAATAGTGCAGGTTACCTTGAAGTAGTGTCAGGCTGTCAAAATTTTGATTTTCTCCGCTGACAGCTGCAACCACTCAACAATGCATGTAGAATTTGTTACACTCCTTAATCGTGTCAATTAGCAGGCAGCGTGAGGCTGACTTGCTTCCTATATCTGACACAATGGATACAGATTAATCCGTGCTGTGATGCTCCCTTCTGAAATGAGCGAACTTTACATAGAATTTTTACTTTAATTTTTTTCTTTCAGAGCATCATTTTCCATGAGCCAAAGTTTATTTCCAAAAAATAAGTGATAAATTCAACTATAGCTAGAATGCAGCATGAATATTAACTGATCAGCATGCATTTAACCTCCTGGCTGATTTTCCTTCCCCTTAGTGGCATCTATTCTGCTATCAAATGCTTTATCAAAGTTGAATTTTATCCCTTAATGAAGTGAGATGTTAAAATAAAACCAAATATACCTCTCAGATTGCACTTCAGCCCCACGCTCCTGATAGAATCCCTATAGTGTGGAAACAGGCCATTCAGCCCAACAAGTCCATATCACTCCTCCAAAAAGAATTCCACCCACATCCATTCCCCATGTCTAACCCCAGGCACTATGGGCAATTCAGCATGGCCAATCCACCTACCCTGCACAACTTTGGACTGTGTGGGAGAAAACCCACACAGACATGGGGAGAATGTGCAAACTTCACACGGATGGTTGCCCAAGGGTGGACTCGAATCCAGGTCCCTGCTGCTGTGAGGCAGCAGTACTAACCACTAAGCCATCTGTGACCTTTGGGCACCCATTCTGGAGGGATATGGGCAGGTTGGAGAATTTCCTTGTGGGTCTGCTCCTGGGCCTGGCCAGACTGGCTATAAACAGGTCCAGTTAGCAGGCCATGGAGAGGGTCAATTCTTCCAGCTGCCTGCCCCTTTTCTGCAGCTATGTTTGAGCATGGGTGCCCTTAAAGAGGGTGCACGTGGTGTCCACCAATGCTCTCAATGCCTTTAGGGAAAGGTAGGCACTGCGGGGGCTGAGGAGAGTGGAGTGCTTTATTTCTCCTTCCAAATCTATTTTGATTTCATCCTCACCCTCTCTCTTCACTTCTTTCATTTAAGCATTGCGACAATCACGCCTTGCTTGTTGCTGGTTCCATGGCCACATGGGTGTTTTTCCTGGTGGTGGAAGTATTGAATATTTGCACAATGGTGTCTTCAATGAGTTCCCATATTCACACACACACTCAACACGGGCGCTGTGGGAAAAAAAAAACAAGCACTACTGCTGTGTAGGAGTAGTGTGGGATAACACAAGAAATGTGAACAAGAGATATAGAATCTCCTCAGAAAAAGAAACAAATATACCTCTCAAGTGTATGCAAATCATATATAGCACAACTTGCAGAAGAAGGCATTCTTTTAGTGCCCTGGCTAATATTTATGAAAAGAAATCAAGATATCATTTATTCCATTTCTGTATGTGGGCTGTTGCTATGTAACAGAATACCTAACATGTTTCTTACTGTTAGGAGAGTGGCTTCACTTGAAGTCAAGATGGCATAACTGCATAAAATAAAAGTTACTTCCTTCTTTTTTGAGATTGAAAAGCACTTGTGTACTGTGTTTAAGAAGACATTAACCTATGTATTTTGTGCAGATTAACACTTGCAAAATACCAGACAATTGCAAAATATTCCAACATTCTGAAATTATTTTATTCCGATGTTTATAAACCAACAGGAAGAATAGCCTATTTGAGGACTTCTTTAACTCCCCTATGTTCTGCTAACTGCCAGCAGCTGAGGGCCAGAGTGGTTGGAACAAAGTGGACTCGAGAACCAGAGTGAAGCGGCTGAGGGCTGGATTGAAATGGGCTGGCGGCCCAGAACGGAGCCAAATGGAGGCCTGCAGCAACGTGGGCTGGAGGCCTGGAGTGAAACAGGCTAGAGGCCTGGAGCGGAGCAGCTGAGGAATGGAGTGGTATGAGTGGAGGGCTGGAGCAGAGGAGGCTGGAGGCGTGCAGCAGAGTGGAGCGGCATGGCTGAAAGCAAGAACAGAGCTGGGATGGTTGTTGGACTGGGTCTGCTGCAGTCAGTCAGCGAGGTTGCAAGCCTGATCAGATCACATACGGAAGCCCCCTATGCTGCAATGTAGCGGTTATCTGACTGTAATGTATATCCTTTTAACTTTATTTCTTATTTTCTAACTTATACTATGAATCACTGTAAGGCAATGTAATTTTTTTTCTTTATTTCTCTATTTTATATCTAAGATTTGTACTTAGATACTTTGAACCTAAGACGGAACCTTGAGGGATGACATTGTAATCTTTTCATAATACTCCTGTACTTTTGTACTTGAGTCCATGTGACAATAAACCTAATTCTAATTCTAATTTTGGATGTAATTATCACTGTAATGTAGTTCAACTTATTTGATTGCAAATTGTCAAACGTATTTAAAATAAATAGTTATAATTATATATTTGTTCCTAGAATAGATACGAGTTTAATTTTCACATTGACTGATTAAAGTATGTAAGACATCTCTCAATGCATGTAATATTTAAAATACAAAGATGCCTTTAGCTTATCGTAGTGGTGGTAATGTTGTTAAAAATGCGACTACATTTCTATTCTTGATGTACTCACCCCAACTGCAGCTGCCATTTCAACCAAGCAGTTACAGTTTAAGAACCCTTGGTGTTGGAGGTGGTATATTGGTGTGGATAAAGAATTGGCTAATGAGCAGAAATCAGTGAGTGATGTTAAGGGGATTTTTCACAAGTTGTCAACCTGTAACCAGTGGGGCTATACAGAAATCAGTGCAGGGACCCAAATATTTACAATATATGAATGACTTGGAATAAGGAAATGAATGTACTGAGGCCAAATTTGTAGAGGTCACAAAAGTAGGTGGAAAGGCAAGTTGCAAGAGTAATTTGTAGAAAAATATTGATAGGTTATGTAAGGAGGCAAAACGCTGACAAATGAAATATGATGTGTGAAAATGTGAAGTTGTTCATTTTGAAGGGGACAATAAAAGAACTGAGTATTATTTAAATGTAGAAAAACTGCAAAAAAACTGCAACACAAAGGCACTTGGAGGTACATGCGCATGAAGCATAGAAAGCTAGCACACAGGTGCAACAGGTAATCAGGAAGGCTAATGGGACATTGGCACTTATTTCAAGTGGTTTGGAGATTAAGAGTAAGGAAGCCTTTCTATAATTGTAGAAGGTGATGGTGAGACCACACACACACATGTGCGCGCACACATTCTCTCTCTCTGTCCCCTCACCTTCAAACACACACACTGTCTCTCTGCCCCCCACATAAACACACTCTCTCTCTCTCTCTCCCATCTGTCACCCCCCC
>JAHRHZ010000251.1:1984708-1999021 GCA_024137785.1 Ginglymostoma cirratum
CTTGTATTGACTAATGAACCTGACCAGGTGACTGACCTTTCAGTGGAAGAGCATTTTGGAAACAGTAATCACAACTTCTTAAGTTTTAAGATAGCTACGAACAAGGATAAGTTAGGACCTTCGGGCAAGGTACCTAAATTGGGGGTGGGAAAGTTACATCAGTATTAGGCAGGAGATAGGGAGTGTTGATTGGGAGGAGCTGTTATCAGGCACATCCACATTTGACAGGTGGGAATTGTTTGAAGACCTGCTGATGAGAGTTCAGAACTGGCATGTTCTAGTAAGGAGGAAGGACAAGGATAACAACTTAAGGGATCCTTGCATAGCGATGGAGGTTGTGAATTTAGTCAAAAGGAGAAAAGAAACATATGTAAAGTTTACAATGCTAAAGTCAAACAAAGCCAATGAGAAATATAAAGAAAGCAGGAAAGAACTTAAGGAGGGAATTATGGATCCCATGAAATGACAAGTAGAGTTAAAGAGAATCCCAAGGCATTCTATGCTTTCTTTAAAAACAAGAGGATAACTAGGGAGAAGGTAGGGCCACTCAAGAATAAAGCAGGGAACTTGTTCTTGGAGTCAAAGGATGTGGCCAAGATCCTAAATGAGCACTTTGCATCAGTATTCACCCAGGAGAAGGAGGAGGATCATGAGTGTGGAGCATGCTAATATGCTGGGGCAAAGGAAATGAGGGGTAAAGTTTTTTTTTTAACACAGAAGGTGGTAGGAGTCTGGAACGCACCACCAGTGGTGATGGTGGAGGCAGATATGATAGGGGCATTCAAGTGACTTTTATAAAAGCACACAAACATGCAAGGGATGGAGAGTTAAGGACCAAGGGCAGGCAGAAGGAATTTATTTAATTTGGTATCACGTTCAGCACAACATCATGGGCCAAAGGGCCCTTTCCTGTGCTGTAGAGTTGTATGTTCAATGGTGCAGGAACTGACCCCACACTATTGATTCTACACTGCAAACCAACCTTTGAGTTGCAGTAGCTAACTGACTCATTCTCTAACCTGATAAAGCATAATTAGACAGAAAATTGGGCAGTAAAATTAATCCTTTTCTTTTCTTTGTATTGTTGAATTTGAGAATCTCAAATATTCCCTTTAATATCCAAACTTTTGAAGATTTATAGCAAAACAATAGGTAATGTAAGCTAAAGGCTCCATGCAAAAAACAACATGCAAATTACCATCACATTTGCACAGAAATTAAATGTTGCTATTTTCAGTGTTGCGAAAGCTATTCACTGCAGAGTTGGAACATGAATATTTACATTGAGTTAATTAAGCAATAGCAAGTGAATATTACAGTTAAATGGTTGAAGGCAATTTCTTCCAGGCTTCCGATGGCTAAGGTTTAACTGCAGGAAGCTGGTGTGACCACATGTATCTGAAATTAAAATAGAAAGTTTGAGAAGCGTATGGGTCATTAGTCTGTATTTTGTGGAAGTTATTATTTAGTCTGTGACTAAATCAAAGGTGGGACCTATGATAGTTTCCCAACGGAGATTACCCAATTTATGTTACAATCTGGTTAGGGGCCAATAACACTTTTTGCTTAAAGTGTATGAAGTTTGTAACCACATGGACATAGGTAGAGGTGCCGTAGCAGCAGTCTCATATTAGAGAGGTACAATTGGTCTTAGTTTAATGTAAGGGTGACCACACCTCGGGGGCAAGATCAAAAAGGTGGTACATTCATGACACCTCAGCCATTGAGGAATGGCTACACTGTTGGCATCATTCTGCCTTGTAAACCAATCACTCACACTAACCAACCCTACACTTACTAAGCAGATGAAGCCTATCATTTTGAACAAACAAAATAATCTACTGTACAAAGTTTACAAAGTT
Source organism: Ginglymostoma cirratum (assembly GCA_024137785.1). Lineage (NCBI taxonomy): Eukaryota > Metazoa > Chordata > Chondrichthyes > Orectolobiformes > Ginglymostomatidae > Ginglymostoma > Ginglymostoma cirratum. The sequence goes on from JAHRHZ010000251.1 coordinate 1,986,571, forward strand.
TAGCAATTTACTCAACTTATATTCCAACATTAGGAACTAACATTAAGTGACTGTGGGTTAACTATGGTCACAAACTGTGGTCAAACTCCTAGCATAGTACATCAAAAGAGAAATATGGTTGAGGCAGATTCCACCGACTTCTCAGCAACTCATCCAGGTGTTAGCGACACTCTGGGTTACCAAATCTGAGAAAAGAGTTGCCTTTACAAAAAAGCTTTTAAAAAAACTATTTCTTTAGATCTAGCACCTGAACTTCTTCTGTAGCCACTCTCACTTGCACTGCCTCAAAAGATGGTCATCCCTCAGTTGTTCAATCTCTTTCCTTGGGATTATGCTCTGCTAGATTCTTGAGGCTGCACCCCAGAACCTACTGACATCACAATTTCAACTCTGTTATAAGTTAACTAAGCCAGCACTGTCTCTGGATATCTTGGAACTTTGGTCACTCAGCTGCATAGAACAATAATGATACTCATGGGTGTTGTTGAATCCAACTCCTGGCTGCAGCAAATGGCACTTCTGATTTATAATGAACTTCCAGCTCCTCAGTGCAAACAGAAACATATTTTGCTGTCAGAAGCCACTATTCTCTGACTGACTTTCTGACTGACCTTTCACCACTTTTCACTGACACATGACTTGCTCTTGATGCCCTATCAAAACAATTCAAGAGAGAATCGTTCTTATTATTAGTCAGGATTAAATGTAACAATTATTGGGACATCCTGTTGCCTGAATTTTACAATCTCTAGCTATCTACCTTGCCACTTGATTTTATCACTCTTTTTCCAACTCCCAAGAAAGAAAACTTGGTCATGGTGAATGTGTCGTTACAGTGGATATGACAGTACAACAAGATCTCATCATCATAAACCTAACAAAAAGCTTAAAGCTTATTGTATAAATAACTCATTTATTTATGTACTGACAAAAAATTCATAATATCATTATGCTAAAACTTAACACATAACAAAATCAAGTGCATGTAGCAAGTTGGATTAGCAAAATTTAAATATTACAGCATTTATATAACTTAGTAGCTGTGGCTAAATCTTAATGTTTATTTCTGAGTCGAATCAAGTTATTCAGAGGGTTTATTACTGTGAGGCCAAGCGTGTTCTCACACTATCAAACATGCTACATTAATTATCCAGCCAGTTTCCATATGGCATCCATCACATCATATTCTAGTCTCCTTCTTACTATGTGCTGTTCCCAGAGAAACTAGCCACTCAGCAAATATACACCCAAATACTGGTATCCCTTGCAGCCACACCATCTTTAAAAGGTCACTGTGCACCTGGTTGAACCTGGACTGAAGCTTGTGGAGTAGGTGATGGCCTAGTGGTATTGTTGTCAGACTATTAATCTAGAGACCCAACTAATGTTCTGTAGACCCAGGTTTGAATCCTGCCATGACAGATAGTGGAACTTGAATTCAATACCAAAATTTAGAATTAAGAGTCCAATAGTGACTATTAAACTGTTGTCAAAAAAGATAAACATCTGGTTCACTAATGACCTTTAGGGAATTGGTCATCCTTATCTGATCTGACCTACGTGTGACTCTAGACCCAGAGCAATGCAGTTGACTCTTGACATCCTGTGAATTAATAATAAAAGGAATGTAATCCTTTCTGGTAAACTTGCTGAATTTCATTCCTGTGGTAATGGCCACCCTTATCCACACTCTCCAATCCCTTGTCTGGCCGTTTGGTGCATTGATTAAGAGGAAAGCTGAACAGTAATAACAGAGTTGGGCCATCAAATGAGATCAATTATCCCTCATAATTGACAACATGCTACAGCCTAACATGAACTCACCATGCTGCTTGTGAAAAGTAAGAAAAATGTTGTGAATTAAAATGATCAAGGCAAGCCTCACTGGACTTCTCGACCATTTCTGCCACACATCTCGCCATATCACTCAACTGTCTATGATTTGCATGCACTCTTCCTATTACTATGCAGTGAATGTTTTAGTTTAGTCGACAGTCCAACTGCTGCACTCTCCCTGATCTGTCAGTGCATTTTTGTCATTAAGTTCATTTTCCAAACTCAAATACGATACAGTCTTGTTTTTTCTGACAAATGTCAAAATATTTTTTATAGAACCCCTAGAGTGTGGAAACAGGCCCTTTGGCCCAACAAGTCCACACCAACCCAGTAATCATCCCACTCAGACACATCCCCCTGTAACCCACCTAATTTACACTTCACTGAACATTATGGGCAATTTAGCATGTCTAATCCACCTAGCCTGCCCATTTTTGGACTATAGGAGGAAACCAGAGCACCTGGAGGGAAACCCACACAGATACGGGGAGAATGTGCAAACTCCACACAGACAGTCGCCCAAGGACAGAATCGAACCCAAGTCCCTGGTGCTGTGAGGTAGGTGTGCTAACCACTGAGTCACCATGCCGCCCATACTATGTATACTAACAAGTCATCTTTCCCCTAATTAAAATTCCTTTTCGTAATATAGAGAATGTTGTTAAGATTATGGCTATGTTCAACTAAAACTATACTGTATTGCTGTTGTATTTGACTCTTCAATAGTTTTAGATCTTTAGTTTCTCCTCATCCCATTCTAAATGCGCTGTTTAATTCTCGCTGGTGAGATCCACAACTTGCTCATGCTTGACTCTGATTTCTTTTTCCAACATTTTTAGTCTCACATGCTATTCCCAAATTATAGCCTGCTGATCCTCTTGGAGTTCTAATTAGTCTTTTGTGAATTCCTCAGTTGCCTGGATTCCTGCTGTTTTTAAAAATGTGGATTTACTATTTTATGATTGTACATCTCCTCTGTTCAACCTCCAGATACCTGTTCAGAGTTTTTATGATGTTTCATTAAGCCTTCTGATACTTGAAGCTCATCAAGAGTTAATGAAAGGTCTACCTATTGAATTTAATAACTTTATCATTTAAATGTTTCAAGTACTCATTCAAATGTTTTACTTCCTGCGACTGACACTCAAGTGTTCTCACCAGGTCATGTTTATCATCAGCAGACTAATCTTTTGTATGTGAAAATTGATTCTCCACGTGGATCCACTTTTCCTTCACTTGCTCATTATCTGCAATCTTCTCGTGTTTGGGCACAATAATTTTTGAGGAGTTTGGCAAGATTGGCATGATTAAGCAACTGCTGTGCCACAGTCATTGTTATGTAATCTTATATGCTGGCCAAATCATTACACCGTCTAAAATATACACCATGGATAGGTAAACCAGAAATGATTCACATGCGGGACAGAAAGAAGCGGAGGGCCTTTAGGCCATCTGCATGGGGAATGCAAATGGGGAATGTCCCGCAAGCCCGACCGGTCTCCCTTCACTGACACCTTTATCCGCTTAGCTGAACTCACCTTCACCCTTAACAACTTTTCATTTAACTCCTCCCACTTCCGACAGACAAAGGGGGTGGCCATGGGTACCCGTATGGGCCTAAGCTATGCCTGCCTCTTTGTAGGACATGTGGAACAATCCCTCTTCCGAAGATATACTGGCCCAATCCCCCACCTCTTCCTCCATTATATCGATGACTGTATCAGTGCTGCCTCGTGCTCCCACGACGAGCTTGAACAGTTCATCCACTTTATTAAAACCTTCCAGCCCAACCTTAAGTTCACCTAGACCATCTCTGATACCTCTCTCTCCTTCCTGGACCCCTCTGTTTCCATCTCTGGCAACCACCTGGAAACTGATCTCCTTTTCAAGCCCACCGACACCCACAGCTACCTAGAATACATCTCTTCTCACCCACCTTCCTGCAAGAATGCCATCCCCTATTTCCAAATCCTTCGCCCCTGCCACATCTACTCCCAAGATGAGGCATTCAACTCCTGGACATCCCAGATGTCCTCGTTTTTCAAGGACCGCAACTTCTCTTCCACAGTGGTTGAAAACGCCCTCAGCCGCATCTATCGCATTTCCTGCAATACATCCCTCACACCCCCTCCTCGCAATAACAACAAAAACAGAATCCGCCTCGTCCTCATGTACCATCCCACCAACTTCTGGATTCAATGCATCTTCCTCCACCACTTCTGCCACCTGCAATCTGAACCCACTACCAAGGACATTTTTCCCTCCCCACTCTTATCTGCCTTCCAGAGGGACAGCTCTTTCTGTGACTGCCTTGTCTGCTCCACACTCCCCACTAGTCCCACCACACCCGGCACTTTTCCCTGCAACCGCAGGAAGTGCTACACCTGCCCCTACACCTCTCCCTTACCCCCATCCCAGGCCTCAAGAAAACTTTCCACATTAAACAGATGTTCACCTGCGCACCTGCTAATGTGGTATATTGTATCCACTGTTCCCGATGTGGCCTTCTCTACATTGGGGAAACCAAGCGGAGGCTTGGAGATCGCTTTGTGGAACACCTACGCTTGGTTCGTGACAAATGGCTGCACCTCCCAGTTGTGAACCACTTCAACTCCCTCTCCCACTCCTTGGATGACATGTCCTTCCTAGGCCTCCTCCAGTGCCACAACGATGCCACCCGAAGGTTTCAGGAACTGCACCTCATATTTCACTTGGGAACCCTGCAGTCCAATGGTCTCAATGTGGACTTCACAAGCTTCAAAATCTCCCCACCCCCGACCTCATCCCAAAACCAGCCCAGCTCATCCCCACCTCCTTGACCTGTTTGTCTTTTCTCCCAACTATCCACTCCTCTCACCTCAACCCCCACTCCCACCTCCTACCTACCAGCCTCATTCCCACCTCTTGACCTGTCCATCTTCCCTTGACTGACCAAACCCCATCCTAACTCCCCACCTACACTCACCTTCACTGGCTCCATCGCCGCCTCCTTGACCTGCCGTCTCCTCTCCACCTATCTGCTCCTTTATCCACCTTCCATCCGCCTCCTCCTCTCTGTCTATTTATTTCAGAATCCCCTTCCCCTCCCCCATTTCTGAAGAAGGGTCTAGACCTGAAACATCAGCTTTCCTGCTCCTCTGATGCTGCTTGGCCTGCTGTGTTCATCCAGCTCTACACCTTGTTATCTCAGATACTCCAGCATCGGCAGTTCCTACTATTTCTCTCTTTGCTATATCACTTGTTATTGTAATTTTGTACAAGGCAACAGGCTCATGAATCCTATGAATACACCCACTAATACTTCTTTTTAATCAAAACATTTGGAACACAAATCGTACCATTAGCCACTTTCAGTGACTGAATTGCCTCAGTATTTTTCAGAATATTAATTTGTTTATTTGGATTTTGTTTAGAAGACTAAGAGAATATTTCTCCCTTTGAGATAAAACCTCTAAAATCTAAATTAACCTGACTAAATCTGACAACATTCGAAGAAGAATCCTTTTAGCTATCCATAGATGCATTCCACATTTTAGAAGGTTCTAAGGAAACATGTTTTACCATTGCCACTGTTTCAACACACATTTTCTTTTCTGAAGCAGCATTCCTGAAGCTTTCACTGGCAGGTGAAGCTAGGACAAGAGGGCATAGCCTCGAGATTAGAGGGAGCAGATTTAGGACTGAATTGAGAAGGAACTCCTTCACCCAAAGCGTTGTTAATCTGTGGAATTCCTTGCCCAGTGAAGTAGTTGATGCTACTTCAGTAGACGGTTTTAAAGCTAAGGTAGATTTTTTTTGAACAATAATGGAATTAAGTGATATGGTGAGAGTGCGTGTAACTGGATCTGAGTCCACGAAAAGATCAGCCATGATCTTATTGAATGGCGGAGCAGGTTCGAAGGGCCGGACGGCCTACTCCTGCTCCTAGTTCTTATGTTCTTATACACTTAAACATTCTTGTTATTGCCACAAGTATATCGTCTCACTTCTAACAACTTGCTTGTACATGTCTTATAACAATGAAACATATTGTTTTCTTTACATCAATTTTATACTCCATTGTATCACTTTCATTGAGTGGAGCAGCTTCTATCTTCTCCCTAAAATCAAATTCGTATTTTATTCCTCACTAGTCTGGCATTTGAAGAAGGCAGTGCTGAAGAAGGGTCACTCGACTCAAAATGGTAACACTGTTTTCTCTTCACAGATATTCACAGACTTGCTGAGTTTCTCCAGTAATTTCCATTTTATTTGTTTCAAAACTTAAACTTAAACTTAAGACAACAATTGTTTGTTTTGTTTATCAATTCTATCTCTACAGTTTCCCTGTGAGTTTACAAATGGAGATTTACTGCTTCTTATTGGTCCACGTGATATATAATCATTGGCCAGAACTGTTGATTCCTTTAGTTTAGAAACAATATGGTCTTCTGGTTTGACCTGGTGGTTATTGGATTGCTGTTTTGAAAGTCTTCATTTATCTTTCGCTCTGTAATTTCCTCAAAATTCTGTTGATGTTTCAGTGCCTGATACTATTGATCCCATTATGTTTTATTCTCTCTTTAACAATTTCTACAAACATCTATTCAGTCATTTTTTTAAGTCCAATATATCAACTGGAATGTTTCAGAAATGTGCACTTAGGCATCAAGTATCGTAGTTTTAAACGTTTATTAACCTGAGAATGTTCTTCTGAACTCTAAAATAAGCATCTGCAGTGCTCCCAACCAAAGAACATGGTAAAAGAACGTCCTTTGGTCATTTTAACATTGCAGTTGCCTTTTTGGCTAAGGTAAAATATCTCTTAACTCTATCTTCAATAAAATCAGTCAATAGGTGGAGATTCCTTAGGGTTCAGGTTTGCAAACAGTGATTTGCTGTTTTTTAGATGGTTCGAATCACCCCCAGGTCCCTGGTTCTGACACTGGGCTTATTTAGGAATTTGAAAAGAAGAAGGCAGTAGACAGGTATTTCAGGGCAAAGGGATTTCTGTGTTTATTTAAATACAAAAGGTAAGTATAATACAACAAATAAAGGCAATTGTGAGGCAAAAGCAGAGAAATCGACAAACCAACAATACAGATGGCAAGTAATTAAATACACTATTAAATTAGACACAGGTTAAACACTATTAGAAGCTAATCAGTAGTTTTAATCACAGAAACTTTAATCAGGCTTCCTACCCTTGGGGTCCTTGCACTGTTACCACCCGCCTTCCCCTTCCTGCTAGCTAGGTTGGATAGTCTGGGGACTCGGGTGTTTAAACTCACCCGTGCGGTAAAGCATGATTTTGAAGTCAGCTGGCTGTTCCCGCTTGCAGTGCTCAACGTTTCGATGAAGACTTTGGATGGTGTAGTCCTTCAGTCTGGGTTGAGTCTGCTGATGTGGTAGCATACATTTTGGACTTATTGGGTGAGTACTTGGTTTTCCTAACTTTGTGGTGGCTTTTACGTGCTGGTTTTCACCACAGGGTGTGCCTGAGGCCTTGTGATGTCAGTCAGGTCAGTGGTTTTTAGAAGTTGTCAGTTCTTAGGTCTGCAGTCATGGCCGGTTGCAGTTGGTTCCCCAGGTGCAGAAAAGGCCTGTGTCGGTAGTTTTTGGAATTGCTGTTGGGATCCCTCTTCCAGAGGTAGCAGTGCAGATTGCTCCCAGGGAGATAGCTCTTTTGGATCCTCTTCTGGAGATGGCTGTGGGGATCGCTTTCGGGGTGGTAGCTCCTTCAGGTGTGATCACTGCCTGCAATTGTACTAATTGCAGCCTCTTTTGTGCCAAATCTGCGCTTGCCATTGTGTTACTGGTGTTCCCTTTGGGGTTAATTGGCTTCCTGACAGTTAACAGTATGTGTGAATGTATTTTGATTGAAGTTGAACATCCTATATCTCTGTGAATGAATTTTGATTAAATTGAATGGCTGGTATCTGTAGAGGCCTCATTCAGTCTGTGTCGGGTGGTGTTTGGCCTGGTTGATTGTTCTTTTAGAGTCGAGGTGTGAATTACATTTTTGGGCTGAACAATGGTTCCAGGCAGAGCACAGCCCGCTGTCTTTTTACTTTTAAATGTTTTTAAAAAGTCCAGGGTTTTGGTCCAATGTTTTAGATGATTTTTGTTCAATCCTACATATTCCCCCTTTGATACCCTACATCCTAGAGTATCATACTCGATGAGCAAAAATTGTTGAGACCCAAAAGCTGGCTCCCTAAATTACCTAAATCTCAACACATGCATTTCCTCCCTTGATAGACAGTGCATTGCCCCCAAAAGGAAAACACAAGGTAGGATTAGGGAAAATCCAAACCTACAGGTATACATTACACAGTGTATGTACTGGACACTAAATTTAAACCTTAGATATATTTTACACACATTTGTCTTTACACAGGAGAACAAGGTACATCCCCATCAAATGGTCCCCCGAGGAAAACAATTTTACAGACATTACACCTCTGGCCTGTTGTACACTCTCTCTGGCGTCAGGATCTGTGGACTCAATACTGTGCCTCCCGTGGCCTCTGGGTAGCCAGTACCCCGGACGCACAGTGTCCTTGGCTTTGGGACACGGAGGGTCCTCTGCAATAATCCGACTAGGCTTAACAGGGGCAAAACTATGGGTGGGCTGGCCTTGCCTGAGGGTGTCTTGGCTGATCCTGGCACTGCATCCCGTGGGACCATGTCCTTCCCCAGGACCTCTTCACTGTCTGTGGCTGCTGCTTGGCCTGTGGCCTTCCCTGGGGCCTCTCCCCATTCTAGGACTGCTGCCTGGCTGTGACCTGTAGGAATGTGGCCTCCCCGGGGTCTCCGGGGAACTTTCTGAATCCCAAACAATGGGCGTGCTAACCTGCCCTGTGATGTAGTTCCCCTGCCCCATGTCTTGCGGCCTGTGCAACTTGGGCTTCCCCTGGGGGCTTTCTACGATCCAGGGCCACTGCCTGGTTGCCTGCCCCGTTATTGCAGCCCACAGCAACTGGCTTCCTGGTTATTTTGTGCAGGCGCTCTACCTTCTTTCCCCCAGCCAGCGTTCCCAGGAGAGAGTTAAGGACAGGATCCTGCACCGGGACTGTCTTCAGACCTGGGGCCAGTGCTATGTTTGTACCCACCTTCGCTCCCCCTCTATCCTGGGCTGCTGCTATTGGGCCTGAGCCCCTCAGCTCCCAGCAGGTATTTGCTTGGATGCCTTCTTTGGACAATGCGCCTGCCTGGTGGTTACCCTCAGTGGGGTGTTCGGACTTTCCTCCATTCTCTACCTGCACAGTCAGCCCCAGAAATTTCCCTTCATTTTGGCTGATCTGTGTCTTCTTTAGCTTCACCCTGAAAACTTCTGGCTCTAGTCGCAGGTTACAGTGTGGGCTAGTGGGGGCTCTTGCACTAGCTGCTATGGCTACTTCCCCTGAGGGTGCTTCTAAAAACCCCTCAAAGGAGTTACGGGACCCCTGAGCTACCGGACCTGGTTCCTGGACAGGCATGGGAGGATCCCCCAGTCGTCCTTCTTCAGTGGTTGCAACAATCTTTCCACCAGTGCCCACTCCTCCCGTGCCTGAAGCATTTATACCTCTTATCAGGAGGGTTACCTCCCTCTGGGTACCATTCTTTGTTATTCTGGGTAGGCTTCAGTTTGTACACCCTACCTTTGGGTGTCCTTCCTCCCCTGGCCATTGTCTTGCCACTGTCTCCTCGGTGGTCTGGGCGTCTTTGGGTTCACAACTTTGGTAGGCTGTTGGCCACCAGGATGCAGAGCCAGCGAGTGCAGTTGTCCCACTGGAGGCTATCCAGGTTGAGGCACCCTCCATAGGCGCTCACATAAATAGGCCACAGCCTGTCTGCCAATGTCTGTAGGGTTTCACTTGTGACCTGTAGTGTATTTTCTACTCTGGAGAATGGGCTTCTATCATTGAAGCCTACGGCTTCCAGGATCTCTTCCTGGATGTCAGCAAATGTACTCCGTCCCTTCTTGCTACCAGCCAAGAGGGCCTTGGACAGTCTACTATCTAAGGAGAACAGAAGCGACTTGGCCATCTCGGCACCATCACAGCCATTTATTTCTCCCACCTGATACACTTCCATGAAGTGTACAGATGGGTCTCCTTTAAGTGTGAACTTGTCCAGGTGTGCCACCGTAGACCTGAGCTGCCAGGTTCCATGTGAGGACACAAAATGACTCTCTAGAGCCCCCTGCTCATGACCATCCTAGGGCACACCGTACTTTTGCTGCCATACCAAGCACATGGGCCCTGGTCCCGACCCTTCCTGTACTGCCCCTGATCCCCCACCTACCTGCTGCCAGACCCGGCCTGCTCCTGGTGCCTTAGGTGGTGATCCAGAGATCCTTCCGCCCTGCAGTCGGTCCACTCTCCCTGCTGCCACACTGGGCCTTCCCTTGGTGCCTCAGGTGATCCAGTACCCTCGACCACCCTACACTCTACACTTGCCTCACTCCCTTGCTCTTCCCTGCCTGCCTGGGCCAGACCAGGGCTTATCAGGCCAGCCAAGCCTCTGGCCTGGGACAGAGCTCGGCTCAGCTTTCGGATCTGCACCTGGCAGGGACTGTGCTCTCTCTTTCTGAACCCCTCACCGAATCCTCTCCTGTAGGCTGCCTGGAAGTCCCTTAGCTTCTCCTCCTGTATTGTAACTTTGTCCCCCAGATAGCTATTCTCCTCCTATAGGGCCTGTTCACTGTTCTTAGCTTCTGTGACCTGACACTGCAGATAATCTATCTGGTTTCTGTACATTTCCTCTGTTTGCCACCTTTCTTGTCTCTCTTGCTGCAGGACTGTGTACAGCAAATCTTCGATCCTAGTCCTCAAGCTAGAGCCTTTGTCTACTTCTCTTAACTCTGCCTTCAGATCCCTGACGTTCCTGTCCAGAACTGGGACCTGTTGTTGAAGACAGAGGAATCAGATTGTCTTCTGTATGGAGCACGTATGCTCCTGACTATCAGTCCACTGGGCTGCTGCCTCCCCTGGACAGTCAGCTCGTAAGAGATCAAGGATCCATTTCTTAGATACATTTCCCTTTCTCAGAGTGTGTATGAAAGTATTTTGATTGAAGTTGAATGCCTGATATCTCTGTGAATGAATATTGATTTAAGTTGCATATGTGGCATCTGTAGAGGCCCTTTTCAGCCTGAGTTGAGTGGTGTGAGTCCTGGTTGATTGTTCTTTTAGAGTCAAGATGTGAACTGGATTTTCGGGCTGAACAATGGCTCCAGGTAGCTATCTCTGTGTCTGTTTATTTTACCCAGGTCAGAATTCACATGTCATCAGGTTAAAGTCGAACAGATTTATTTGAAAACACAAGCTTTCAGAGCCTCAGTCTTCCTTCAGGTGTTAGTGAGAGAGGTAGTATCAGACACAGAATTTATAAGTAAAACATCAAAGCTTCACACCATTTATAAGGATGTACTAAACAAACCTAAGATGCTGTTAAATCTTTAATTTGTTAGAAGGTTTTAACTGATTAATGTGTATATGTAAATCCCCAAATTCCTTTCAAGTCATGGTCCTGAGAGAATTAAAGGTTTTATCAGTGTGAAGACAAAGTGACATTTTAGGTCAGATAATGCATGTTTGATGTGAGAACTTGTCTAGAATCTGTTTGTGTTTTAGTTTGGAGTCAGAGGTAGGAATTTATAAAATGCCATATTGACTGACTGTCTATAAATTGTGTGCTTTTTGAATAAAGTAAAATGTATCTGCAAATACAAATTCACCCCATAGACTCACATGTGTGTGTCTTTATTGGGGGGGGGGGAGAGAATGTGTGTTTGTGGAGGAGGCTAAGAAAGTGTATTTGTGGGGAGAGAGTGTATGTGTGTGTGGGGGGAGGATAGAGAGTGTGTGCTGTGTGTGAGGAGAGGAGACAGTGTGTGTATGTGTGTGAAGGAGAGAGAGTGTGTGTGTAAGGGAGAGAGTGTGTGCATGTGTATGTGTGTGTGTGGGTGTGGGTGTGTGCACGCGCGTGTGGGTGTGTGTGCACGCGTGTGGGTGTGTTTGTATCATAGAATCATAGAAAAGAATCATAGAATTCTTACAGTGTGGAAGCAGGCCCTTTGGCCCAACAAGTCCACACTGATGTGTCTGTGGGTGTGGGTGTGGGTATCTGTAGATGTGTGTGTGTGTGTGTGTGTGTGTACGCTTCCGTGAGAGTGTACAGTGTGATGGGGTCACCTGTAGTGCGACATGAACCCAAGATCCGGTTGAGGACACCTTCATAGGAACAGGATACGATGCTCAACTCATCGAGTGCCAGTACCAAAGTGCCACACCGAGAAAACATAATGACCTCCTCAGAAGATACTCATAAGATACATCCTTTCGTCGTTCAGTATTTCCCGGGAACGGAGAAACTACGACATGTTCTTCGCAGCCTTCAACACACCGTCGATGACAATGAGCACCTCACCAAGACTTTTCCCACGCCTCCACTTCTCACCGTCAAACAACTGCCAAACCTTAAACAGACTATTGTTTGTAGCAAACTACGTAGCCTTCAGGGCAACAACAAACACAACACTATACAACCCTGATAACAAGCATGGGGCTGGATGAACACAGCAGGTCAAGCAGCATCATAGGAGCAGGAAAACTTGACGTTTCGGGCCTAAACCCTTCATCAGAAGTGC
>JAHRHZ010000251.1:1999421-2038917 GCA_024137785.1 Ginglymostoma cirratum
CCCTTCTTCAGAAATGGGGGAAGGGAAGGAGGTTCTGAAATAAATAGAGAGAGAGGGGGAGGCAGATAGAAGATGGATAGAGTAGAAGATAGGTGGAGAGCAGACAGACAGGTCCAAGAGGTGGGGATGGAGCCAGTAAAGGTGAATGTAGGTGGGGAGGTAGGGAGGAGATAGGTCAGTCCAGGGAGCTCGGACAGGTCGGGGGGGTGGGATGAGGTTAGCAGGTAGGAGATGGGGGTGGGGCTTGAGGTGGGAGGAGGGGATAGGTGGGTGGAAGGACAGGTTAGGGAGGTGGGGACGAGCTGGGCTACCCACTCCAACCTCTCCCTCGCAGAATTTGCAGCCCTTCGTTCCCTCTGCTCCAATCCCAACCTCACGATAAAACCTGCGGACAAGGGAGGCGCAGTCTACATCGCCGAGGCCAGACGCCAACTCTCAGACACCTCCTGCTACTTCGCCCTTGATCATGACCCCACACCCTGACCACCAAACCATCATCTCCTAAACCATCCACAACCTCATCACTTCAGGTGACCTCCCACCCACAGCCTCCAACCTCATTGTTCCCCAACCCCGCACCGCCCACTTCTATCTCCTTCCAAAAATCCACAAACCTGACTGCCCTGGTTGACCCATTGTCTCCGCCTGCTCCTGCCCCACTGAACTTATCTCCACCTATCTGGACTCCATTTTCTCCCCTTTGGTCCAGGAATTCCCTACCTACGTCTGTGACACCACCCACGCCCTCCACCTCCTCCAGAACTTCCAATTCTCCACTCCCCAGCACCACATCTTTACCATGGACATCCAGTTCCTATACACCTGCATTCCCCATACAGATGGCCTAAAGGCCCTCTGCTTCTTCCTGTTCCACAGGCCCGACCAGTCCCCCTCCACTGACACCGTCATCCGCTTAGCTGAACTCGTACTCACCCTCAACAACTTCTCTTTCAATTCTTCCCACTTCCTACAGACAAAGGGTGTGGCCATGGGTACCCGCATGGGCCCAAGCTATGCCTGCCTCTTTGTAGGTTACTTGGAACAATCCCTCTTCCGTACCTACACTGGCCCTAAACCCCACCTCTTCCTCCGTTACATCGATGACTGTATTGGTGCCGCCTCATGCTCCCACGAGGAGCTCGAACAGTTCATCCACTTCACCAACACCTTCCACCCCAACTCATCCCTCAAACCCCCTCCCAGCAAAGCAACCAAAACAGAATCCTCACGTACCACCCCACCAACCGCCAGATCCAACGCATGATCCTCCGACATGTCTGCCATCTGCAATCCGACCCCACCACCAAAGACATTTTTCCCTCCGCACCATTATCTGCTTTCCAGAGGGACCGCTCTCTCTATTTCTCCCTTGTCTGGACCACACTCCCCTTCAGCCTCACCGCACCTAGCACTTTTCCCTGCAACCGCAGGAAGTGCTACACCTGCCCCTACACCTCCCCCCTCACCCCCATCCCAGGCTCCAAGAAGACTTTCCACATCAAGCGGATGTTCACCTGCACATCTGCTAATGTGGTCTACTGCATCCGCTGTTACTATTGTGGCCTCTTATACATCGGGGAAACCAAGCAGAGCCTTGGGGATCGCTTTGCAGAACACCGACGCTCGGTTTGCACTAAATAACTGCACCTCCCAGTCGCAAACCATTTCAACTGCCCCTCCCATTCCGCAGACGACATGTCCATCCTGGGTCTCCTGCAGTGCCACAACGATGCTACCCGAAGGTTGCAGAAACAGCAACTCATATTCCGTTTGGGAACCCTGCAGCCCAATGGTATCAATGTGGATTTCACAAGCTTCAAAATCTCCCCTCCCCCTACTGCATCTCAAGACCAGGCCAGCTTATTCCCGCCTCCCTAACCTGTCCTTCCTCTCACCTATCCCCTCCTCCTACCTCAAGCCCCACCCCCATCTCCTACCTGCTAACCTCATCCCACCCCCTTGACCTGTCTGTCCTCCCTGGACTGACCTAACTCCTCCCTACCTCCCCACCTACACTCACCTTTACTGGCTCCATCCCCGCCTCTTTGACCTGTCTGTCTTCTCTCCACCTATCTTCTCCTCTATCCATCTTCTATCCGCCTCCCCCTCTCTCCCTATTTATTTCAGAACCCCCTACCCCTCCCCCATTTCTGATGAAGGGTCTAGGCCCGAAAAGTCAGCCTTCCTGCTCCTCTGATGCTGCTTGGCCTGCTGTGTTCATCCAGCTCTACACCTTGTTATGTCAGATTCTCCAGCTTCTGCAGTTCCTACTATCTCTGAAACTATACAACCCTGATAAGGTAATCTCTGCAAGACATGTCAGATCTTTGACATGGAGATTACCGTCACATGTGGGAACACCACTCACCACATGCATGGCAGATACTCATGTGACTCAGCCACCATTGTCTATCTCATACATTGCAGGCAAGGATGCCCCGAGGCATGATGAATTGATGAAGCCATGCAGACATCGACGATGGATGAATGGACACCATGCAACAATCACCAGACAGGAACGTTCCCTCCCAATGGTGGAACACTTCAGCAGTCAAGGACATTGGGCCTGGAATCTTTGGGTAAATACACACAAACACACACAGACACACACACAGACACACACACACTCTCTCTCCCATTCACAAAAACACATTCTCACTCCCCTTCACACACAAAAACACACACATGCACACACAAACACACACACAGTCTCTCTCTCCTTCACAAAAACACACACATACATTCTCACTCCTTTTCACAGACACAAACATACTCACAAACACATACACACAAACAGACAATCTTTCTCCCATACACACACATATTCACTCTCCCTCAAACACATACACACACACACATGCATAAACACAATATCTCTCCCCATACACACACACACTCACTCTCAGCCTCACGCACACACATGTACATTCTCTCCCACACACACATGCTCACACATACACACGCACACCATCTACTGCCCCAAGACACACACACTCTCTCTCCCTCACTCAGTCACACACTCCCTGCTTCACATAGACGCTCTCTCCCTACCATATATACACACACACATGCACACCCAAACACTGTCACCCTGCCTTGCATATAGACACACACTGTCTCTCTCGCTCACACACACTGCCTCTCTTCCACAGACACACAGTCTCTCTGTGATACACAGACACAAACACACACAGTATCTCTCTCTCACACATACACACACACTCTCTCCCCTTCTCAAAAAACACAGACACATTCTGTCTCCCTCACACACACCCACACACACACACACTCTCCCTCAGTGACAGAAACACACTCTTTCCCCTTCTCTCTCTCTCTCTCACACACACACATAGACAATCATACGTGCTCTCGCTCTCCTCCACACACATACAGACACACACACACACACACACACAAATGCTCTCTCTCTCTCCCATTCCCAGACACACACACACATTCTCTCTCTCTCTCACCTTCACACACACGCACGCACACTATCCCTCACTCATACACAATCTCTCTTCTTTTCTCACACACACATGTGCGCGCTCCCTCTCTCACACACGCAGACACATGCACACACATACATGTGCACACACTCTCCTTCACACTCTCGAGCACTGACACACACTCTCTCCCCCCTTTTCTCTCTCTCTCACACACACAAACACCCACACACATAGACAATCACACATGATCTCTCTCTCCCGCACACAGACGCACACACACACACTCTCTATCTCTCTCACACACACACACACGCATGCACGCACGCACCCGCACCCACACCCGCACAGAAACACATACACACACACACACACACACACAGCCGCACAGAAACACATACACTCCCCCTCTCTCTCCCATACACACATGCCAAGATGCTCTCTCTCTCCAAATTTACAGACACTCTCTCCAAACTTGTCCTCCCTCACACACACACAATCTCCTTCATTCACACACACTCTTTGTCTCTCTCTCTCTCACACACACACATGCACGCAGATTTTCTAAAAATACATGTTGATTTTTTTCGAAAAGCACACAATTTATAGGCAGTCAGTCAATATGGTGTTTTATAAATTCCTACTTTAGAAATAAAACCAGTCTGACTCCAAACTAAAACACAAACACAGGAGAGGGTCACCGGACACGAAACGTTAACTCTGTTTTCTCCTCCACAGATGCTGCCAGTCCTGCTGAGCTTTTCCAGCAACTTTGTTTTTGTTCCTGATTTACAGCATCCACAGTTCTTTTGGTTTTTAAAACACAAACACATTCTAAACAAGCTCTCACACCTAACATGCATTGTCTGACCTAAAATGTCACCTCCGTCTTTACAATGATCAAACCTTTAGTTCTCTCAGGGCTGCGACTTGAAAGAAAATTGGAGATTTACATATCTCTATTGATCAATTAAAACCTTCTGATTACAGATTTAACAGCATCTTAGGTTTGTTTTTTACATCCTCATCTAGGGTGTGAACCTTTGATCTTTTACCTATAAATTCTCTGTCTGTTCCTACCTCTCTCACTAACACCTGAAGAAGGACTGAGGCTCCCAAAACTTGTGTTTTCAAATGAACCTGTTGGACTACAACCTGGTGTTGTGTGATTTCTGACTTTGTCCACCCCAGTCCAACACCGGCACCTCCACATCAGATATTTTTTTAGCAGAGCATAGCCTAGCTGTCTTTTTACTTAGAAAAGTTTTTGAAAAGTCCAGGGTTTTGGTTCACTATTTTAAATGATAGGGATTTTTCTCAATCCTACTTCTGTCAGCTGGGAATGGGACATGGCTCCTGATCTAAACTATGATATTTTCTTTCGCCGTATATTCTAAGCATTTCTTTGCCAATACATGCTGTCTTCTTGCTTTCTCTCTTTGAAGCTGAAGTTTCTACATTTCTTCTTTCCATCTTTATGTCTTTCCATTGGATGGACCAAGAAATTCATTCCCTACTGAAGACTGGACATGCAGCTTTCAAATCGGGCGACCCAGATATGACCTCCGCAAAGCCATCAGGGATGCAAACAGGCAGTGTTGGACCCAAGTTAGAGGCCCAGACCTACCAAACAGACTTGTGCCGTCTATGGCACGGCCTAGACAACATTACGGGATACAAAATGAAACAGAGTAACATGGCAGACAATGGCACATCCCTCCCTGACGTGCTCAATGCTTTCTATGCTTGGTTTGAGCAGAATACCACTGGCGTGGCAACGCCTGCCCCAAAAGCGCCAGACACATCTGTTCCCTCTGTCACCACTTCAGAAGTCAAATTGGTCTTCCTGGGAGTCAACCCAAGGGAAGCGATGGGCCTGAACGGTGTCCCCAGCCAAGCACTCAGATCCTGTGCAGATCAATGGGCAGAGGTATTCACTGACATCTTCAACATCTCCCTCCTACAAGCTGAAGTCTCGAACTGCTTCAAGAAGACCACCATCATCCCCGCACCCAAAAAAAAACATGCAATGTGCCTAAATGACTACTGCCCAATAGCTCTGACTTCAATCATCATGAAGTGCTTCAAGAGGCTGGTCATGGCTCTTGTCATCAACTCTAGTCTCCCAGCCTGCCTCGATCCCTTATAATTTGCCTACCCACATAACTGGTCCACAGAGGATGCCATAGTCCTGCACTCATCCCTGGAACATATGGACAACAAAGTCACCTATTTCAGAACTCCTGCTTGTTGACTACAACTCTGCCTTCAACACCATTATCTCCTTCAGACTGATCTCAAAACTGAGTGACCTTGGTCTCAGCTCCGCCCTCTGCAACTGGCGGCTCAGGTGATTTGGCATGTCTGTAATGTCTTTCACCAACTTCTACAGATGCACCATTGAAAGCATACTGTCCGGGTACATAATGGCCTGGTGTGGCAACTGTTCAGCCCAGGACTGTAAGAAACTACAGAACAAGGTGGTGTGCACAGCCTAGACTATCATGGAAACCAACCTTCCATCCATGGACTCTTTTTACATGGCTCGCTGCTATGGAAAGGCTGCCAACATCATCAAACTATCACACTCTGACAATGACCTCCTACAACCTCTTCCATCAGGCAGAAGATACAGAAGCCTGAACGCACACACACGCAAGTTCAGGAAAAGCTTCTTTCTGTCTGTTATCAGACTGTTGAACGGACTCTAGCCTCAAATAATGTAACCTGCAATGCAACCTGTATGCCTCTAAGTCTCTTTGATCTGTACATCCTTTGCTTGCTATGACCTGCCTGTACCGCTCATAAACAAAGCTTTTCACTGTATCTCAGTACATGCAACAATAAAATCAATCAATCAAAATCAATCAATCAATCCCTCTCATTAACCTTTCTCTGCAGTTTACTTTCTAGCTTTCACATTTCTTTCTTGCGCATGTTCTTTTTCATTTTCTTCTTCGTAAGAACATATGAAATAGGAACAGGAGAAGGGAATTCAGCCCCTTGAGCCTACTCTGCCATTAATTGAGGTCATAGTTGGCCTTTAACTTTAACAATATGTGGCTGCAATATCCTCATATCTTTCTATATTTTTAACATATAGAAGTCTTCCAATCTCAATGACTGAGCCTCCACAGATCTCAAGATGGAGAATTCCAAGGATTCACCACCCTCTGAGAAATTCCTTTTCATTTTAGTCAAGCAGCTTCATTTCTTTTCCATTTCAAGCTGCTTCATTTGCAAAAAATGTCTAGCCAATATGGTAATATTTCTATTTGAATTAATGTTTGCCTCTTCCAATTTCATTGCTTTAAACGCTAACTTCAATGCTTTTGGAAAACATTCAGAGACAATTCTTTCTTATCCAGAAAGGCCCTAGCAATTGACAAAGCCATTCTGCTTTTCAGTAAGTACAGTAAATTTTGCTATAAAAAAATTACCAGCCTAAACCTCAGTACGTCCCAGTACTTATATTTGTCTGTGGATTTGTAGACCAACAAGAGTTTTCAAATTAAGTTATGAACCTCATTGAGACTAATTTATGTTATGATCTGGCGAGGAAGAAGTAACTTCTTGCTGAAAAAGGATGAAGTTGGAAATCCTGATGCTTGGTAAGAAAATAAAATTGCAAGATTCAATGCTTTTGAAGAAACAAAATGAACTTTACCATACAAAGTTAGAAAAGTAAAGCTATTAAATATGTGTAATTATCAGAAATACTTGGAGGTCAGTTAGCTCAGTTGGGTGGATGGCCAATTTGCAGTGCAGAATGATACCAATAGCACAAGTTCAATTTCCCTGACAACTCTGATTAAAATGAAGGCCCACCTTCTCAACTTCATACCTCACTTGATGTATGGTTACCCTCAAGTTAAATTCATCACTAACTGTCTTGCTGTGATGAGAGAGCAGCCTATGGTCCTCTGGGACAATGATTTCTTTCACTTTCACATACATCTTTTACTCTAACATCCTGAATTAAAATGAGACCAATATGAATTATCACCCCAGTCAAATGCCCAAAGAGTGTATTGAATATCAGATGTTGTCAAGACAGATTCCATTGACTTTTTAGCTACACATAAAGGCATTAGTGCCACTGTGCCACTATTCCTCCCGACTCTTTGGTTTTGTAATAATTTGCCTTCTCTCAAATCTAGCACCAGATGTCAAAGCAGCAACTGAATTCTGACTTGCCATGCCCACATAGTTTTTCAGACTGTCTTACCTTTTTTGTAGCTCATCATTCACAGTCATATTTTTCATCTTCACCCTCTTTTTTGTTTGATTATGGAGAACAGTTGGAAGGACAAACAGCCTTGTGCTTCTAAGCTTCAATATTTTCAGCCATTCTTGCATTTCTTTCTTTTGCATATCATTTTGCTGCATTATAGCAATCAATTTATGCTACTGTAATTTCCTTTTTATAAATAGTTGTGTGAAGTGTTTCAGTGTCAGTCTGCCCCCAAAGCTTTGTGCATTTTGCAAGAGATATCAGCAGGCAGCAAAAATGATCTTGTTTACACAAGATGTGATTTGTAAAACAATGAGCAGCCTCTAATTTTGCATAATTCTGAACAAAGTAGAAAGAGCCACACATATTATTTTGAAATTAGAAACAGGTTCACAGGATTTGTTTCTTTCCTCAGTTGCTGAACGTGGAGATGCTGCTGAGCATCCCATTGAGACTTCTATATTAGGAGAATGAGAAAGGAAGGAAAGAAAGACTGCCCAGGCTGTGGACAGCGAGCAAAGGAGACCTGAGAGCATATGGCTGTTTATCATATCTGGACCTCACACAATAGCATTGTTTTTGCAGCTTTACCTGTTTCAAATAGGAGCTAGTCATTGATCAGTGCCAGCTGTTGCCTAAAGATTAAAAATTCAGCATCAGAACTGTGACAGTGAAGGTCACTGTGGCTCGAGATCTTTATGCCTCTAATCCTTTCCAACTGTTCTTTGGGAACTGTCACTGGAGGCTTCAGTTTTCCTGGGCCAACTGATAGAGTCGATCATTCATTTAATAGTTTGCTGCAATATTTTGAAGTAATGCACAAAAACAGCATACATAGTGGAGCTAGTCTTTCCATGCCCTCCAACATCATGCATACGCTCACTGGATGACAGCCTAGAGTGCTTAGAAGATCTCAGCACATTTTCATGCGTTTTATATATGATTGGCCCTTGGTTTCTGAATCTTCACTGTTGCAGTTTAAGGATCATGAGATTCCTCTCTGAAAACACTGCTGTAAGTGTTAGCCTGACCTGTTTCTATATCTCTACATGCAGATCCTTTCAGCCTACCCTCTCAACTGCATGTTATATTAATATGCTACTAAAACCTGCTTAACTGGCTACCCAGTGCTTGCAGATGAGTTTCTGGATTACTCTCAAACCCTCCTCCTCAACTCCCAAACAATTTCCTCCCCAACACACTCCAAATCTTCCTTAGAGACACAAGCATGGAAATTATGGGATCACCCAGTATTCATTTAATCTCTGAGCTCATTTAAAGATTTAGACTGGTATCTCTAAATGCAACTTTTTGCCTTAACGCAGAACTGTTGTGTTTGTCTGCTATTTCCTGAGTATTGATGTGATGCTTTTGGGTTTGAAATCCAAGAAAGGTTGTGCATGCATGGTTTTGTGAAAGCAAAGGCACATATAAGATACTCTGGAATTCATCCTGCAGCCTTAGCAATTGATATATTCACCTAATACCACTCAGGCTAAGTAAAGCAGATTCCTCATCAACAAGGAAGTCAAGCATTACGTGTGTGGGGGTGGGGGGGAGGTAGGTGAAGGGAAGAACATGGTTTTAAGGTAGCAATCAGATCGGCTATGATCTTATTAAATGACAAAGCAGGCTCCACAGATCAAATGCCCAGAGGTTCTTAGATTTTGTTATGGTTCTTGACATCCTTACCAGTGATAGCAATTACCATCTTCCTTTCAAATGGTTCACAATTCTTGACGGTAAGCTTTCATAGTCATTCCCAGGTCTCTGTGCCAGGATCCATATAGATAATTTGACGAGATAAAATAAATGCAGATGTTTCTAAATGTTACCATTTTTAAAATCTGCAACAATTACAGCATACAGAAATTAGATTGAACACATTGAATAATTCAGTTTCTGGAATAGGAAAGTTCATTGACAGGGACAGAAACTGGTTAAAAAGTAACAAGTTGTTAAATGGGTAAAACTATTTGCTTTCACCGGATGTAATTTTCCGTAGAGAGTTCAATTGGAATTTAATTTGAAAATCCAGCAAGTGTTTAAAAATCGATGGTAATTAAGAAGGGATGTCATTTGTTTTTATGGGTTCTGAGGCTCAGTGGTCATATCCCTACTTCAGAGTAAGGAAACCTCAGTTCAAGTCACTCCTGCTCTAGATGTATGTCATCACTTATCTGTACACGTTAATAAAAAGCGATCTATTATTGCTGTTGGAGAAACGGCGCAGAATTGAAAATCAAGCATGAGGATCTAAACATTTGAAACTGAGGATATTACTCTCTCACTTGAATTTGTTGATCAACTTATTCAAATTAACCTTTCACTGGCTGTGCGTGTTGCTGATTAGCCTAGCTTTTGTTGCCCATGTCTAACTGCCTTTAAGAAGGTGACAATGTAGAGTCTTGTAGAGTTGTTTCAGTCCTTGGGTAATAGGTACACCTACAATGCTCTTCATAAGGGTGTTCCAGAATTTTCACCCAGCAACAGTAAAAGAACAGCAGTATCGTTCCAAGTCAGGATGGCTTGGAGGGAACCTTTTTGATAGTGCTTTTCCCATGAATCTGCTGATCTTGGTTTTCTAGATGACACATGTTATGGGTTTAGAACGTGCAGACAAAGGAGGCATGATGAATCATTGCAAGTGCGCCCTGTTGATGGTTCATTCTGTTGTCATCATGTGTTTGTGATAGAGGGAGTGAATGTTGAAGGTAGTGGACGTTGGGCCAATCAGAAAAGGTTTTCTGTCCTGTATGGCATTGAGTTTCTTGGGTATCACTGGAGCTGCACCCATCCAGGCAAGCTGAGAATCCATCACACTCGTGACTTGTGCCTGATAAGACCATAAGACATAGAAGCAGAAATTAGCCATTTAGCCCAATGATTCTGCTCTGCCATTCAATTATGGCTGATAAGTTTCTCAACCCCATTTTCCCACTTTCTCCCCATAACTCTTGATCCCTTGACAATCAAGAACCTATCTATCTCCATCTTAAACATACTCACTGTCCTGGCCTCCACAGCCTTCTGTGGCAGTGAATTCCATAGATTCACCACTCTCTGGCTGAAGGAGTTTCTCCTTATCTCAATTCTAAAAGGTCTTCTCTTTACTCTAAGACTGTGCCCTCGGGTCCTAGTCTCTCCTGCTAATGGAAACATCTTCCCAACATCCACTCTGTCCAGGCCATTCAGTATTCTGTAGGTTTCAATTAGATCACCCCCACCCTTCTAAACTCCATCGAGTATAGACCCAGAGTCCTCAAATGTTCCTCATCCGTTAAGCTTTTCATTCCTGGGACCATTCTCATGAACCTCCTCTGACCCAGCTCCAGGGCCAGTACATCTTTCCTCAGATATGGGACCCAAAAGTGCACACAATACTCCAAATGTGGTCTGACCAGAGCCTTATAGAGCCTCAGAAGTACATCCCTGCTTTTATATTCAAGTCCTCTCAAAATAAATACCAAAGTTACATTTGCCTTCCTAATTACTGATTCAACCTGCAAGTTTGCCTTGAGAGAATCCTGGACTAGAACTCCCAAGTCTCTTTGCACTTTAGAATTCTGAATTTTCTCCCCATGCAAAACCTCACACTTACCCACATTGGACTCCATCTACCAATTCTTTACCCACTCTCCTAACCTGTCCAACTCCTTCTGCAGCCTCCCCACATCCTCAATGCTACCTGTTCTTCTACCTATCTTTGTATCGTCTGCAAACTTAGCCAGAATGCCCTTAGTCCCTTCATTTAGATCATTAACGTTAAAATGAAAAGTTGTGGTCCAAGCACTGACCCTTGCAGAACTCCACTTGTCACTGGCTGCCATCCTGGGAAGGACACTTTTAACCCCACTCTCTCCTTTCTGCTAGACATCGAATGTTCTATCCATGCTAGCACCCTGTCTCTAACACCATGGGCCCTGAGCTTACTCAGCAGCCTCCTGTGTGGCACCTTGACAAGGGACTTCTTGAAGTCCAGGTAGGTAACATCTATTGGCTCTCCTTGGTCTAACCCACTCGTTACTGCCTCAAAGAATTCTAACAGATTTATCAGGCATGACCTCCCCTTGCTGAAGCCTTTGCTGACTTTGTCCTATTTTACCACACACTTCCAAGTATTCAGAAATCTCATCCTTCACAATGGACTCCAAAATCTTACCCACAACTGAGGTTAGGCTAATCGGCCTGTAATTTTCTGTCTTTTGCCTTACTCCCTTTTTAAACAGGGGTATCACGTTAGCGATGTTCCAGTCCTCTGGGACCCTCCTTGACTCTAGCGATTCCTGAAGGATCACCACTAACACTTCCACTATGTCTTTAGCTATCTCCTTAAGAACTCTGGAGCGTAGTCCATCTTGTCCAGGTGTTTTATCTGCCATCAGGCCATCCCTCTTTTCCAGCATCTTCTCCTTGGTGATGGCCACCATACTCAGCTCTGCCCCCGAGTGACTCGAAGCTTTGGGATATTACTTGTGTCTTCTTGCAAAGACTGATGCAAAGTAATTATTCATTTCCTCAGCCATTTCCTTGTTCCCCACTACTATCTCTCTAGTGTCATTTTCCAGTAGTCCAATGTCCACATTTGCCTCTCTTTTGCCCTTTATATATCTAAAGAAACTCTTACAGTCCTCCTTTATATTACTGGCTAGCTTACGCTCATATTTAATCTTCTCAATCCTTATTTCTTTTTTTGTTGCCCTCTGTTGGTCTTTGTAAGCTTCCCAGTCCTCTGGTTTCCCACTGCCCTTTGCCACAGTAAATACCTTCTCTTTTGCTTTTATGCTATCCCTGACTTCCCTAGTCAGCCATGGTTGCCTCATCGTGCCTGTACCATGTTTCTTTTTCATAGGGATGAATTTTTGCTGTGTGTACTGGAAGCTCCTGCCCTTGCTGTTCTACTGTCTTTCCTGCTAATCTCCTTTCCCAGTTAATTCTGCCCAGCTCCTCCCTCATGCCTCTGTAGTTGCCTTTATTCAGCTGTAATACCGTTACCTCTGATTCTATCTTCTCCCTCTCAAATTGCAGAGTAATTGCCTCCGAAGAGTTTCTTCACCTTAAGCTCTCTTATCAAGTCTGCCTCATTGCACAACACTAAATCCAGTATTGCCTGTTCCCTAGTGGGCTTCACCACAAGCTGATCCAAAAAGCCATCTCATAGACATTCCACAAATTCCTTTTCTTGCAATCCCTATCAGCCTGATTTTCCCAGTCCACCTGCATATCTCTTTAACTTTTCCTTTCTTACACACTTTTCTGTTTCTTGGTGTATCTTGCACCAACTACTGCTGGGAGACCTATACATAATTCCAACTACGTGTTTTTTTCCCTCTGCTGTTCCTCAACTCTACCCACAAAAATTCTATACCATCTGATCCTACTTCATTTCTTACTATTGATTTAATTTCATTTTTTACGAATAAAGCAACCCCACCCCTTCTGCCCACCTGCCAATCTTTTCAATAGGATGTTTATCCTTGGATATTCAGCTCCCATCCCTGATCCCCTTGCAGCCATGTCTCCGTGATGTCCACCACGTCACATCTGTTCATTTCGATCTGCGCCACAAGTTCATCTACTGTCTTTGTTATACTGCATGCGTTCACATATAGCACCTTTAGTCCTGTATTAACCATCCCTCTTCTCATTATCGCTCGTTTATCCAATGTGCTTGAAGTTTGATTCTTAACCCTTTCCAAACATTCTGTCCTATTTGTGTGTGTGCTGGAGACTTTAATAATCTCTCCTGAGTTCTCCTTTCCAGGCATTATTTTCATATCTTTCCACACAGTTGAGTCCACCCTTACAGATGTTAACATGTTGCTTTGTTCTCACTGGGGATGTTTTACCCTCCCCTTCCCTTCCCCCCCCAACTTTCTAGTTTAAAGTCCTGTTGACCAGCTTATTCACCCTTTTCGCTAGAACATTGGTCCTAGCTCAGTTCAGGTGGAGACTGTCCCAGTGGTACAGATCCCTCCTGTTCTAATACTGATGCCAGTGTCCCATGAAAAGGAACCCCTCTTTCCTGCACCACTCCTTTATCCACATGTTTACTTCTCTTATTGTTGTGTCCCCATACAAATTTTCGTGTAGCTCAGGCAATAATCCAGAGATTATAATCCTTAAACTTCTTACCTCCTGATAATCCCTGAACAGGTCCTCTTTCCTGGTCTTGCCTATATTGTTTGTTCCAACATGGACCACAACACCTAAACCCTTCCCCACTTCTCCCTTTCCAATACACTTTCTAATGGTGCCTTGACAACTCTTCCTCCGCAAACCCCTGTTTGGTAGTGGTGACTATGCCGATACAAATCTTCACTCCAACCATCAATCAGCATCACCGTCTTCTGCTGAATGCTTGTCTTCACTCAAACTCAGAGGGTGTCTTGCTCAGGTCCTCCTTCTGCTGGCGGTGACTGTGCTGATGCATATCTTTGCTCCAACCGCCAAACAGATAGATAGTTGACCGGCGGTGGGGACTCAAGATTTCTATTGCTCACAGCTACATTTCAGCATCTGACCTATTCTTGTGGCCACAGTATTTATTTGGCAGGTCCAATTAAGATTTTAGTCATAGATAACTTCCAGGATGTTGATAGTAGGCGATTCAGGAACTGCAATGTTATTGAATGAGTAGATTCCTTTTTTTTTGAGACAATCATTGTCTCGCAATTGTGTGTTATGAGATTTGCCACTTATCAGCCTAAGTGTGAACATTGTTCAGATCTTGTTACATATGGACCGGGAATGTGTCAATATCTGAGAAGTTGCAAATGGTGCCCAACATTATGCAGCCATTGTTGAACACCACCTCTACAGACTTTATAATGGAGAGAAAGTTATTGATGAAGCAGCGAAGCTGATTTGAATAAAGATTCAATACTAAGAAACCCCTGCTGTGATATTCTGGGTCTTATAAGATTGAACTCCAACAACCACAACCAGCATCCTTTATGCTAAATATGACATCAACTAATGAAAGTTTACCTTTTATTCTTGTTGATTTCAGTTTTGTGAGGGTTCCTTGATGTCACCCCACCTCTCAGCTTAGTTGTTTTATCCATGTTTGGATCAAGGTTATAATGAGGACAGGTGCCAAATGGCCTCGACAGAAACTAAACTGAACATCAGTGGACAAGTTACTGTTGAACTCCCCACCTACGTCTATGACACCACCCACAACCTCCACCTCCTACAAAACTTCCGATTCCCTGGTCCCCAACACCTCATTTTTACTATGGAGGTCCAGTCCCTATACACTTGCATTCCCCATGCAGACGGCTTAAAGACCCTCGGCTTCTTCCTGTTTTGCAGGCCCGACCAGTTCCCCTCCACTGACACCCTCATCTGCTCAACTGAACTCGTCCTCACCCTTGACAACTTCTCCTTCAATTCCTCCCACTTCTTACAGACAAAGGGGATGGCCATGGGTACCCACATGGGCCCAAGCTGTGCCTGCCTCTTTGTAGGATACATGGAACAATCCCTCTTCCAAAGCTACACTGGCCCTGTCCCCCACCTCTTCCTCCGTTACATCAATGACTGTATCGGCGCCTCTTCGTGCTTCCATGAGGAGCTCGAACAGTTCATCCACTTCACTAACACCTTCCACCCCAACCTTAAGCTCATCTGGACCATCTCTGATACCTCTCTCTCCTTTCTGGACCTCTCTGTCTCCATCTCTGGCATCCACCTGGAGACCGATATCCATTTCAAGCCTACTGACACCCACAGCTACCTAGAATACACCCCTTCTCACCCACCTTCCTGCAAAAAGGCCATTCCTTATTCCCAATTCCTTCACCTCTGCAGCATCGGCTCCCGAGATGAGGCATTCCAATCCCGGACATCCCAGATGTCCTCGTTTTTCAAGGAACGCAACTTCCCCTCCAGAGTGGTTGAAAACGCCCTCAACCATGTCTCCCACATTTCCCGCAATTCATCCCTCATACCCCTTCCCCGCAATAACAACAAGAACAGAATCCCCCTTGTCCTCACGTCCCACCCCACCAAACTCCGGATTCAACGGATTCATCATCCTCTGACACTTCCGCCATGTGCAATCTGACCCCACCACCAAAGACATTTTCCCCTCCCCACCCTTATCTGCTTTCCGGAGGGACCACTTGCTCAGTGACTCCTTCGTCCGATCCACGCTCCCCACCAGTCCTGCCACACCCGGCACTTTTCCCTGCAACCGCAGGAAGTGCTACACTTGCCCCTACACCTCCCCCCTCACCCCCATCCCAGGCCCCAAGAAGACCTTCCACATCAAACAGATGTTCACCTGCACATCTGCTAATGTGGTATACGGTATCCACTTTCTCGTTGTGGCCTCCTCTACATCGGGGAAACCAAGCGGCGGCTTGGGGACCGCTTTGTGGAACACCTACACTCTGTTCGCAACAAACAACTGTACCTCCCAGTCTCGAACCATTTCAACTCTCCCTCCCACTCATTGGACGACATGTCCATTCTGGGCCTCCTGCATTGCCACAATGATGCCACCCGAAGGCTGCAGGAACAGCATCTCATATTTTGCTTGGGAACCCTGCAGCCCAAGGGCATCAACGTGGACTTCACAAGCTTCAAAATCTCCCCTCCCCTGACTGCATCCCAAACCAAGTCCAGCTCGTCCCCATCTCCCTAACCATTCCTCCCACCCCCATCTCCTACTCACTAACCTCATCCCGCCTCCATAACCTGTCCGTCCTCCCTGGACCGTCCTATCCCCTCCCTAACTCCCCACCTACATTCACCTTTACTGGATCCAACCCCACCTCTTTGACCTGTATGTCTCCTCTCCACCTATCTTCTCCTTTATCCATCTTCTATCTGCCTCCCCCTCTCTCCCTATTTATTTCAGAATCCCCAATCCCTCTCCCATTTCTGAAGAAGGGTCTAGACCTGAAACGTCAGCCTTCCTGCTCCCCTGATGTTGCTTGGCCTGCTGTGTTCATCTAGCTCTACACCTTGTTATATCAGATTCTCCAGCATCTGCAGTTCCTACTATCCTACTATCCTACTGTTGAACAAGTGTTGTTTTGTAGCACTATATGACCCTATCCATCCATTTACTTTGATCAAGAATAGACAAATAACAGACTAATGGGCCAGGTTGGATTTGTCTTGTTTATTATAGACAGGACACACCTGGGCAATCTTCTGCATTGTTAGGCAGATGCCAGTGTTGTACCTGTACTGGAAAAGCTTGGCAAGGAGTGCAGTTAGTTCTGTAAGTCTTCAGTACTGTTGCTGTAATATTATCAAAGTCCAGAGCATTTTCAGTCGATAGAATATCATATGCAGAGACTCAAATTGACTGAAGACTGGCTGAGATGTTGGAAACCTCAAAAGCAAGTTGAGGTGTAGCATGCATTTAGCACTTCCAGGTGAAGATGATTGCAAATAATCCTCTGCTGTCGCTTTATCAGATTGACACCTAGCTTTTAGATTTGGTTGGAGCTGCTCCTGGCATGCTCTCCTTCACTCCTCATTGAATCAGGTTTGGTCACATGCCATCAATAGTCATGTTACAGTGGAGGATATGCCGGTCCATGAAGTTACAGATTGTGAGTTGAGTGCAATTCCATTGCAGCTTATGGACGATAGCATCTAATGCTCAATTTTGAGTTGGAGGATTTTTATAACCAATTCATCTTTTAAATCTATTCCATTTAGCACAGTGATACTGCCACAATAAATTACATCCTCAATGTGAAGATGGAGCTTTGTCTCCGTTGTGACTATATTGTAGTCTCTCCTACCAGCACCTACATGGATTACAATGTCTGCAACAAGTAGACTGGTGAGAATGATGTCAAAAAGATTTTCCCTCATGCTGATTTCCTCACCACTGTCACAGGCCTAGTCTAGCAGCCAATTCCTTTCGGATTGTCATCAGCTTTACATATAGAGATACTATCAAATTACTCTTAGTCATGAGCATTGATGACCCTAACCCTTTGTCCTTATCGCTTTCAATGCTTCTTCCAATTGGCCTTCAAAATGGAGGAGAACAGCTTCATCTGCTGAGGGAGGGTGGTAGGTGATAATCAGCAAGATATTTCCTTGCCAGTGTTCCAGTTTATCAAGAATCACCTTGGGTCAAAAGTTAGCACTGAGGATTTCCAAGGAAAGCCTGTACCATCTCTATACCAACGTGCTGCCACCTCTGTTGGGCCTGTGATGTAGAGCATACCCAAGGTCTACGTTGGCAGTGGTGGAACCATGAGCATGTACATTTAATGTAGCATTTGATTCAGTAAGTATAATTATGTTTAATTAAGTCTGTGGGACAGCTCCTCCAGTATTGATACTGGACCCCTGATATTTTTAAGGAAGATAGTCAACAGGATTTGGTATGCTGTTGTTATTTGAGGTACATTGGTCAATGTCAGGTGTCTAGTCCAGTCTCATTGCTTTTGAATTTTCCATCATAGTTTGCAGTAACTGAATTCTTTGCTAGGCCATTTCATCAGGACATTTGAGAATCAGCCACATTGCTGAGGATCTGGACTCATACCTATGCCAGGCAGATTTCCTTTCTTAAATCACATTAGTGAATAGATCAGTTTATGACATTTTGTTTTTATTCATTCACGGGATGAGGGCTTCTCTGAGTTGTCTTTCCATTTCAGATTGAATCAGTTGAATTTAAATTCTCCCAACTGCCATGGTAGGAATTCAGTCCATGTTCCCAGAATGTTAGCCTGAACATCTGGGTTATTAGTCTACAATTAGTTACTACCTTTATCAGTATGTCACAACTTTCCCCTAATTTAACAATGACACATCTCAAAAACAGAGATTATTTTTCAACAAATATGCAGTCTGATTAATATTGCTTCTAGGCTGTGTGCAGCAGCAGGGAATTTCTGTGCACACTGATCAGTGTTTTGATGCATTGGCTTTCACTTCTGGAAGCTGCTGCCATGCACAGACCTTGGAGGTAGAAAAGATGAGAAGGAACACTGATATGTATCTAGTGAAGTTGAAATGTTTCTATGTTACATTTACCTCTTGAAGCACATTCTCCATTGCATTCTGTTGCTATTATCTATCTACCTACATAATATCTCTAGTCTTCATATTATCTGTTTCAGCCTGAGCAGCACAATGAAAACAAAGTATCAATCTATCTGTCTGCCTAAATCTCTACCACTCTCCCGGCTCTCTGTCTTTCTGGATTTCTCTAATCTCTCTCTATCCCTCAAATATTTCTTTTTTTAATTGACTCATTGTGTTGTATTTGACTTTGTTCAGAATTATTAAATTTCTTAGAATTATTCACCTTAATCACTAAGTCATGCAATCTTGCCTTACACAATAACCTGCTTAGTAAATCTATCATCTAATTACTTCTGAAAGTGATGACAAAGATCTTGATTTAAGTAGTTGGACCAGGGCAAACTATATGCAAGTGGAAGTATTAAAGAAAATGATCTGAAGCGCACTGTAAAAGGTATGAAAATAACTGGTATTCAGTGCCTGAACATGAGAAGCAGCAAAAACAAAATCATTTCAAATGATTGTTTACAAATCCCATAGTTTGATCTGTTTCAACTACTCCACTGCCTGACTTGTCACCAACTGTGGAAATGTCATCCAACTAATTATTTTTAAAAATTCACTCATGGGATGTGGACGTTGTTGGCTGGCCAACATTTATTGTCTGCCCCGGTTGCTCTTGAGAAGGTGATGGTGAGCTGCCTTGTTGAACTGCGGCAGTCCACATGCTGTAGGTTGACCCACAATGCCTTTAGGGAGGAAATTCCAGGATTTTGACCCAGCAACGGTGAAGAAATGGTGATATATTTCCAAGTCATGATGAGTGGCTTTGGGGGAACTTGCAGGTGGTGGTGTTCTCATGTAGTTGCAGCCCATTTCCTTCTAGATAGAAGGGATCATGGGTTTGGAAGGTGTTAAGGATCTTTGGTGAATTTCTGCAAAGCATCTTGTAGATGGTACACACTACTGCTATTGAGTGTCAGTAGTGGAGGGAATGGATACTTGTGGATTTGGTGCCACTTAAGCATGCTGCTTTATTCTGGATGATGTCAAGCTCTTTGAGTGTTGTTGGAACTGCACCCATGCAGGCAAGTGGAGAGAATTCCATCACACTCCTAAACTGTGCCTTATAAGTAGTGGACAAGATGTAGGGTATCAGTAAGTGAGTTACACATTGTGGTATTCCCAGCCTTTGACCTACTCTTGCTGTCAATGTGTTTATATGATGAGTCCAGTTCAGTTTCTGGTCAATAGTAGCCCCAAGGATGTTGATATTGGTGATTCAATAGTGTTATTGGATGTCAAAGGGCAGTGGTTAGTTGTCTCATGTTGGAGATGCTCATTGCCTGGCATTTGTGTGGTGCGAATGTTTCTTGCCATTTGTCAGCCCAAGTCTGGATATTGCCCAGATTTTATTGTATTTGAACATAGACTGCTTCAGTATCTGAGGAGTTGTGAATGGTGTTGAAAATTGTGCCATCCCAAGGTGAGCGTTCCTATTTCTGAACTTATGATGGAAGGAGGTCATTGATGAAGCAGTTGAAGGTAGTTGGGCCTATGACACTACCCTAAGGAACACCTGCGGAGATGTCCTGGAGCAGAAATGACTAACCTTTAATAACCACAGCCATCTTCCTTTGTGCTAGGTGGAAATATTGGAAATATTAAAGCTATGTCTGATCTCCACTACAAACTGCAAGCTTTTGTGAATGCACTAATGTTAATTGAATGGAGTGATATTGGATTTAAACATTTTCATATTGTAGTGGTTGTAATGAGATCAGCCAGGTAGACATTATAGAATATATGTTCCCTCTTTGCGCTGTTAATTAAGGACATCCTACTCAATCTGAGAGGTGGATTTGGGGGAGCTAGATCACAATAAAGGGCTCTTTACTTGTAAATATAAGATGATTTGGTGATGTGATACCAGCCTCTGTGGAGTTATTTCTCATATTGTCTTTGACTTTTGGACAGATGATAACTCTCACTGGTCATCATTAACTAATTTGCTTGTGGTTAATTGATAATCGAGACATGGCAAATTGCACTTTTAATAGAAAGTAAAAAAGTAACTCACAGTGTTATTTGGGCATATGATTTCAATACTTATATTCTGTTCAAGTATATGCAGGTATACTTTGTGCACATTTGTTGATAAAATGGCAAGAGAACTGCCAATCGGTTTTCCATTTTGGACACTGGTAAGGGAGATGTTTTTTCAGAGAAGTGCAGTGAGAACCAAGTTCATAGGTGGCTCAGCTACATGGCGTAGCAAGAAAGAGAGTGGAAGAGTGACAGTGATAGGGAATTTGTTAGATAACAGACATGCTTTACTGAAGTTGTTGGCATGATTCCAGAATGGCTTCTTGCTTCCTTAGTATCAGGCTGGTGGATGTCATGGAGATGCTGCAGGACTTCTGGCGAAAAATGAGTGAACAGCCACGGTTGTTGATCACATTAGTCGCCATGACATAGTTAGGAAGTAGGATGAGATCCTGAATTTTAGGGATCTAGGAAGGAGTTTAAAAATTAGGACCTCAAAAACAGAATTATCCTCAGCCTTTAAATAAGATATTTAAATGGCTGAGCGCATTATTGGAGAACTGGTGTAGGAAGATATATATGACTTCTGAGAGCTTAGAACATAGAACATAGAGTAGGATAATAGGTCTGCACAACATCGTGGGCAGAAGAACCCGTACTGCGCTGTTCTGTTTTATGTTTTAAGATCTAACTACCCTGCATACCTTACATTTTACTACCATCCACGTGCCTATCCAAGTGTTGCTTAAATGTCATTAATGTATCTGACTCCACTACCACCGTCAGCGCTTTCCCACCACTCTGTGTAAAGAACCTACCTCTGACATCTCCCCTATAACTTCCTCCAATCACCTTAAAATTATGCCCCCTCATAATAGTCATTTCCACCCTGGGAAAAAGTCTTTAGCTACCCATTCTATCTATCCCTCTCATAATCTTATAGACCTCTACCAAGTCCCCTCATATCCTTCTTCGCTCCAATGAGAAAAGCCCTAGCTCCTTCAACCTTTCCTCATGAGACCTGCCCTCCAGTCCAGGCAGCATTCTGGTAAATCTCCTTTGCACCCTCAGTAAAGCTTCCACATACTTCCTATAATGTGGCGACAAGAACTGAACACAATATTCCAAGTGTGGTCTAACCAGGCTTTTTTCAGCTGCAGCATAACCTCACAGCTCTTAATTTCAATTACCCTGCCAACGAAAACCAACACACCATACACCTTCTTAACAACCCTATCAACTTGGGTAGCAACTTTGAGGGATCTATGGACGTGGACCCCAAGATCCCTCTGTTCCTCCACACTGCTAAGAATCCTGCCATTAACCCTGTATTCTGCATTCAAATTCGACCTTCCAAAATGAATCACTTCACACTTTTCTGGATTGAATTCCATCTGCCATGTCTTTGCCCAGCTCTGCATCCTGTCAATATCCCTTTGCACCTTACAACATCCCTCCGCACTATCCACAACTCCACCAACCTTCGTGTCATTAGCAAACTTACTAACCTACCCTTCCACTTCTTCATCCAAGTGATTTATAAAGATCACAAATGGCCCCAGAACAGATCCCTGAGGAACACCATTGGTCACCAATCTCCAAGCTGAATACTTTCCATCTACTACCACCCTCTGTCCTTTATTGGACAGCCAATTCTGTATCCAGGGAGCCAAATTTCCCTGAATGCCATGCCTCCTTACTTTCTGAATGAGCCCACCATAGGGAACCTTATCAAATGCCTTGCTAAAATGCATATACACTACATCCACTGCTCTGCCTTCATCAATGTGTTTTGTCACATCCTGAAAGAATTCAATAAGGGTTGTGAGGCATGACCTGCCCCTATCAAAGCCATGCTGACTATTTCTAACCAAACTGCACTTTTCCAAATAATCATAAACACTATCTTTCAGAATCCTCTCTAATAATTTGCCCACGACAGAAGTAAGACTGACTGGTCTGTAATTCCCAGGAATGTCGCTATTCCCTTTGTTGCACAAGTGACTGACATTTGCCACCCTCCAATCATCTGGTACCACTCCAGTGGACAGTGAGGATGCAAAGACCATCGCCAAAGGTGCAGCAACCTCTTCCCTTGCTTCCCGTAGTAACCTTGAGTATATCCCGTCTGGCCTATTATTGAGATAAATGGGTCTTATTTATTCTCATTATGAGATGTGGTTATGAGGTGACCAAGATTAAGAACTGAATACACTAAGATATTTATTATTTAGGAAGGGTGAACCAAAATAGGTAGTAGCACTATTAATAAATGATAAGGTCAGTTCATTATTATGAGAGAATGTTAGCGCAAAGGATCATGGTGCATAATCAGGTGGGTGGAATTAAGAAACAGGAAAGATCAGCAAACATTGAAGGGAGATATTTATCAGCAATCAAACAATTATGATAACTTTGAGCATGGCATAAATCAGGAAATTACAGACATGTGTTATGTGGGTAATTCAGTAATAATGAGTGATTTCAATTTATTATTTATTGGGCAAATCTAATCAATGCTAATGCTTTGGAATTCTTGTAGTGTGTACAAGATGGGTTTCTGGAATAGTATGTTGAAGAATCAATGAGGAATCAGCTCTTTTTAGTTTTCACATTATGTTGTGATAAAGCGCATTTAATTATGTATTCTAAAGCAGCCTTTGGGAAATGTGATATTTCATTGTAATATGATCACTAAGTTTAAATATAATATAGTCTTTCTGAAACCAGTGCTTTTAATATGAACAAGGGGAACTACAAAGATATGAGGGGCAAGTTGGCTATGTTGGATTTGGAAAATAAAGATTTTATAGTTGACAGGTAATAGCTAGTATTTAAAGATATATAAGGGTGAAGTCACCATAGTCCTACTGATCAATAGAATTGCTCTATCATTAAAGAAAGATGAGTCATGGTGGCTTAACCTGAGAGTCACTAAGCCTCAAGTGAGGGTCATGGTTGAGAAGGAGAGTCTTTCATGGTAATTTCAGCAGGTTTGGGAATTTAAACCCTGCTGTTGGTGTCACTCTGCATTGCAAACCAGCCATCCAGCCAGCTGAGCTAACCAATCATACTTCATGCTTGATCACAGATATACATTTCTCTGTGGCACAAACATCTAATGGGATGTTTAATTATGGTTAACAAAAGGAATTAAACATTGCATTAGAGTAAAGGAGGTGGCTTATAGCTTTAACAGATAAATTCCTAAACCTAAGGATTGGGAGCAATTTAGAACTCAGCAAAGGAGGACCACAAAACTGATGAAGAAAGGGAAGAAATTATGATTGCCAGTTGCAAGAAATATAAAGGTGATGGTGAAAGCTTTAGATATACCAAAAGGAAAAGTTTAATTGGACAAACATGGGCCCATTACAGGCGGAGGAAGGAAAAATTATAGTGTAGAAGGAAGAAATGACAGACAACTCAAATAATTAATTTACATATCTCTTCAGAGAAAATGATACAGAGAATTTCCCAGACACATTAGACAACTAAGGGATTGTGGAACTGAGAAACATAAAGAAATTAGTATTAATAAATAAGTAAACCCTGAAAAGTTAACAAGATCCAATGTTAATAAATCCTCTGGACCTGATTAACTACAGACCACATCCCACGAGTGAGCAAAAAAAATTGCAGAATAGTGAAGGAGGTAGCTATAGAGATAATTGATGCATTGGTACTTATCTTCCAAAATTCTACAGATTCTGAAAAGATTCCTGCAGACTCAAAAGTAGCAAATATAATTCCACCATTTCACAAGGGACAGGAAGAGAAAATGGAAAACTACAGACATGATAATTTGATGCCAAGTAGGGGAAATGTTAGAATTCTCTGTAAAGGGTGTAATAACTGGGGACTTTGAATATAATGGTAGGGTCAATGTGGATTTGTGAAAGGAAAATTATGCTTGACAAACCAGTTGGAGTTTTTTGAGGATGATATTTGTTGTGAAGATAAAGGAGAACAAGTGAACGTTGTATGATTGGATTTTCAGAAGGCTGTTTATAACATTCCATTGCGCAAGATCAGTGAACAAAATTCAGATTGACGATAATATACTGGTGCAGATTGACAATTGGTTAACAGGCAAAATAAAGCAGAGAAGAACAAATAAGTCATTCTCTTGATAGAAGTAGGGTACTGCAAGTACTAGTCCTTAAGTCTGCAGATATTCAGATGTGTATACCTGGTTTAGATATAGGACTAGTTCTAATATTTTCAAATTTGCTAATGACATAAAATTAGAAGGGAATGTAAGCTGAGGGGAGTGTGCGAGAAGATTTCAAGAGGACTTAGACAAGAAGGATGAATGGGCTAAAACATGACAAATTGAATATAAATCTAATATAAATTGAATTAATCCAGAGTTATCCACTTTGGCAGAATCTAAAGAGAGACATAATATTTCCTGAAATGGTGATAGTTTAGAAAATACTGCTGTCCGAAGAGAATTGGCTGTCCTTGTTCATGAGTTGCTAAAAGTTATTATAGATGTTCAGCAATCATCAAGAAAGGCAAATGATTTAATGGTCTTCATCACATGGAGTAAAAAGGAAAAGATATTTTTCTGAAATTGTATAGATTTGTGGTGAGACCACACCTGGAGTACTAGCTATGGCCCCCTCATCTAAGGAATAATATGTACATGCCATAGAGGGAAAACTAATCCCTGGGTTGGCAGGATTGTTTTTATAGAGGTGTGGAAGAAATTGCATTCTCTAAAGCTTCAAAGAATGAGAGGAGATCACAGAAAAGCTTATTATATTCCTGTAACAATGCAGATATAGATAGGATCTTGAACCCTGGGCTGGTGAGTCGAGAATTAAGGCACGTAGTTTTCGAATAATAGGTAGGCCATTTAAAATTGGGACAAGAAGGGATTTCTTCACTCAGAGAATGGTGAATCTTTGGAATTTGTTACCTCTGACAGCTTTGAACGTGTTCAAGATTGAAAATAATAGATTTCTGGACAATAATTACCTAAGGAGATAGGGAGATAGCATGGATTTGACATAGATGATAAGTCACGTTTCATTGAATAGTAGAGTTGGTTTGACAGGCTGAATGGCCTCTCACTGTTCTTGTGTTCCTTTGAAAAACAGTGCCTTTCTTATCATCATGAGTA
Organism: Ginglymostoma cirratum; assembly: GCA_024137785.1. Lineage (NCBI taxonomy): Eukaryota > Metazoa > Chordata > Chondrichthyes > Orectolobiformes > Ginglymostomatidae > Ginglymostoma > Ginglymostoma cirratum. The sequence goes on from JAHRHZ010000251.1 coordinate 2,025,292, forward strand.
TTTACTTTTGTACGGTATTGAATAATGTTAAATGTTTGTTAGATGTACACAAGGAATATATTTACCTCGAGCATGCGAAACAAGCCATTCAGTTGTATTAATTTCAAAAAAGTGAAATCGGACAGACCGCCTGGTATCTATTAAGGTAATAGAAATGAAAATGGTAAAGACAGCTTTGCCAATCCTGCAATGTTTTCCTTATTATTTTGAGGGGCTAGTGCCAAATTTGGCAGAATGTCTCAGACTAGTCAAGCAACAGCCCAATATGGTCACGCTTATGGAACCATAATTTAAGCATAATGTCCCAGACATCACCACCACTATCCCTGGATATGTCCTGTCCCACTGATGGCACAGTAGCAGACACTCAAGAGCGAGCTGCCCCAGTAGTTCTCAATATTGACCCAGACCTATTGAAGTTTTGTGATATCACATCAAACATGGACAAGGTAACCTCCTACTGATTACCTCTGCTGCTGTCCTTCAGCTGATGAATCAGTAATGATAAAGGAGGAAGCACTAAGGGTGGCAAGGATACAGAATGTGTCCTGGGTGGGGCACTTGAAATGTCCAAATCCAAGAGTGACTCAACAACAACTCTATTAATCAAGTTGGTCAAGTCCAAAAGGATATTGTTGCTAGACTGAGTCTGCAGCAGGTGGCAGCAGAATCAACAAAAGGGACAAATATACTTGACCACATCCTCAGTAATCTGTCCGATTGTGACAGTGTTGGTAAGAGTGATTACTACACAGGAGCCTTTATGGAGACAAAGTCCTGCCCTCTTGTTAAGAATACCTTATGTCATGTTGTATAGTGTAACACTGCACTAAATGGGATGAACAGATCAAGAAACTCAAAGCTGGGTCTTGTGAGGCACTGTGGATCATCGATAGCAGCAGAATCATACTCCAACACAACCTGCAATTTCATGGCTGATCATATCCCCCACGCGACCATTACCATCAAGCCAAAAGGTCAACCTTGTCTCAATGAAGATTATGTGAGGGCATGCCAAGAGTAGCACCAGGAATACCTAAAAATAATGTGTCAACCTGGTGAAGCTACAAAGATAACACTACTTATACTCATGAGCGTGAGTAGCAAGTAATAGACAGAATTATTCCATACGCAATAGATCAGATCTAGGCTCTGTAGTCTTCTCATATCCAGTTGTAATTGGCAGTGGACTATTAAGCAACTCACTGGAAGAAGAGGTTCCACAAATATCCCCATCTTCAATGTTGGGGAATCCAACACATCAGTGCAAAAGATAAGGCTGAAGTATGGACCAAATGTGGGCAATTGGAACTAGCTGAATGGGCACCATGGTCAGCATGGACCAGTTTGGGCTGAAGGGCCTGTTTCCATACTGTATTCATCAATGACCCTATGAGTAACAGGCACATAGCCACCTTTGGAAAATGAGAGAAGTAAGGTGTTTGTTTAAAACAGACCATTTCAGAATTCGAGTGATGCATTGTCTATGTGACTTACAATGCATAGATATTTGATGAATCCTCATTGGGCTAGAGTGGTACCTTGGAATCTTTTCTGGGTTAGACTCTCCCAATTTTGGGTCAATAAATGACCTGTGTCTTGACACTCCTAAGACTATTTTGTAAAACAATCTGCCACAGCAATGGCATACTCCCTATTGCCTGAATGAATGCAGGTCCAGCAACACTCACGAACTTTGACACCAGGGCAAAGCAACCCATTTGATTGGCACCACATCCACAAACAACATCCAACTCTAATCCCATCCACCACTGATGCTCAACGGCAGCAGTATGTGCCATCTACAAGATGCGCTGCAGAAATTTACTAAGGCTGCTTAGACAGCACCATGAATGCCAGCATCTCAAAGGACATAGGCAGCAGATATGTGGGAACACACCACAAGTTCCCCTCCAAGTCACACATCATCCTGACTTGAAAAAATATCATCATTCTTTCAGTGTCACTGGGTCAAAATCCTGGAACTCCCTTCCTAGTGGCATTATGGGTTTACCTACACTGAATAGACTGCAGTAGCTCAATAAGTTGGCTCACCACCACCCTATCAAGAGCAACCAGGATGGTCAATAAATCCTGAACCCAGACAGCAATGCCAACATCCTGTGAGTGAATCTATTTCTAAAAAAAAATTAAAAATCAGCTGGGGCATGTATTCAAATCCTACAGAAGTCACTGGTGGAATTTAGCATCAATTAGTACAATGGAAATCTAAAAGCTTATCTGAGTAATGACTACTGGTTAACGGGTATTTTTCAAACTGGAAGATTTGTAGAGGAGTTCCCTAAGAGGCAGTTTTGGGACACTTGCCTTTCCTGATATATTCAAATGATCTAGATCTTGCTGTGAAAAGAGTAGTTTCAAAGACTGCAAATAATACAAAATATGGGAGAATTAACCTGTAAGGAGGACTGCGTAGAGCTTCAAAGGACATTGACATTTTAATGGAATGGGTGGATATGTAGTAGATGAAGCTTGATGCAGAAGAAGTATGAGGTGATGCAATTTGGTACAAAGAACAATTTGAAATAGCGTAAAACTATTTTAAGGGTATACAGAAGCAAAGCGAAATGTATGTTTGTGCATAAGTTATTAAACGTGACAGGAACTTTCAAAAGTTGATTGTGGGAGGCTGTTTTCAGGTAAAGGGATGTCTGCTAAGTGAGAAGCTTTCAAAAGTGAGTTAATAAACGTTCAGGGCCAGCATGTTCCTGTTACAGTGAAGGGTAAAGCTGGCAGGATTAGTGAACCCTGGACGACTAGAGTTGTTGAGGCTATGGTCAAGAAAAAGAAGGAGGCATATGACATGTATAGGCAACTAAGATCAAGTGAACCTTTTGAGGAGTAAAGAGGGCATTGGAGTACACTTAAGAGAAAAGTCAGGAAGGCTAAAAGGCTGCCAGAGATGGCACTGGTAGATAAGGTAAAGGAGAATCCAAAGACTTTCTACAAGTACATGAAAGGCAAAACAGCAACTAGGGACAGAACAGGACTCTTAAAAATCAACAAGGTCATCTATGTACAGAGGCACAAGAGAAGGATGAGATCCTAAATGAATATTTTTCATCAGTATTTACCATCGAGAAAGGTATGAATGCTAGGGAAATTAGCAAAACAAATATTGATGGTTTGAAGAGAATCCATATTACAGAAGAGGAGGTGCTGGAAGTCTTAAAATGCATTCAAGTCGATAAATTCATGCGAGCTGATAAAATGTATCCCAGGACTTTGTGAGAGGCTAGGGAAAAAATTTGCCAGGCCTCTAACAGAGATTTATAATATCAACAGCCATGGATGAAGTGCCTGAAAATTGGAGGGTGGCTATTGTTGTGCCATTGTTTAAGAAAGGCTGCAGGAAAATGCCTAGTACAGACCGGTCAGCCTAACATCTGTGGTAGGTAAGTTGTTAGAGGGGATTCTGAGAGACAGCATCTGCAGGCATTGAGAGAGGTAAGGACTCATTGTATCAATGTAAACTTCAGAATTTAACATCTAGAGTCGACGCCTTACAGTCAGCAACCACAAGAATCAATCAATCAGTTTGTCGGTAAGTACCGTGACAAAGGTGAGGACGATGATTTCAATGGCTGAGCTGTCTGAATGAATGATGGTGCTGCTTAGAGATTTAATAGCTATCAAAACTATCCTCTGGGAAAAATGAAAGGTCATGACGTTGACACATTGTTTCATATTTCCTGCCATCTTTAAGCATTGTAGCCTGACAATAATGTCTGAAATTATTAGCTGCAGTTATCACCATCTGCATGGTAGCTGCATGGGAAGTGTAATCTGTTACGTCCACTGCAAATCTGCCCTGATTTCCAAGATCTTTCCGAATAACATGGTGCTGAGCTGAAATCCTGAAATTCCCTTCATAACAGCATCGGGGGTCTACCTAAAGCACATGGACTGCATACGTTCAAGCTAACAGTTCACCACCACCTTTTCAGGGGCAGCTAGGGATAGGCAATAAATGTTGGCATAGTCAAAAAAGCACATGTCCCAGGAGTGAATGAAAAAGGACACCATGATTGCCTATGTAAGATAATTCCAAACAGCCAGAGTCTAAAATGGGTTCTAACCAAGCACAAAGTGTATACAGCATATTTTCAGCATCAACAGGGAGCAAGCAAAACACCTAAATAAACCTGAGCATGTACATAAGACTATCAGCAAGATTGATCAAGGTGAAGATTTTGAGTAGAATATTCTGCAACTAGAAGACAAATGGATTTTCCACATTATGAATGTAACTCAAAGCAGAGATATGAGGTGAAAACATCAGAAGATTTTGTCACTGTTAAAAGCATATGCCCAAGAAAACGGGCAAACACACACTCAAGACTAAAGTCAAAGTGCAAGTTAATGCAAACAGGTGTTGCACAGCGACTCAGTGGTTGGCACTGCTGCCTCACAGTGCCAGGGACCTGGGTTTGATTCCACCCTCAGGTGACCGTCTGTGTGGAATTTGCGCATTCTCCCCCTGTTTGTGTGGATTTCCTCTGGGTGCTCTGGTTTCCTCCCAGAATGCAAAAAATTGCAGGTTAGTTGGATTGGCCACACTAAATTGCCCACAGTGTCCAGGGTTGTGCAAGCTAGATGAGTTAGCAATTGCAAATTCAAGGTTATAGCGCAGGGAGTGGGTCTGGATGGGATGCTATTCAGAGGGTCAGTGTGGACTCAATGGGCCCAGTGGCCTGCTTCCACACAGTCGGGACTCTATGACTCCTACGCATCTAAATGTGTAAGGGGAAAACCTAAGAAGATCATGATCAAAATTTACACTCACAGATGGCTCTCATCATGAAGAACTCACATTCAACTATAAGAAGTGCTAGGCGCAAGTAGGTCCAATCAACTGTTTTGGCTCTGTCTATTCAGGTTATGGATCCATCCTAGCCCATCCAAAGTGGAACATGTCTATTCCTTAAAACAATGACCACTTGTAGAGATGTGGTGGGTTTTTTTTAATCATCATAGCACTATACATACTTTTGACAAAGCAGCATCGTTAAGAGAACTGTTCATGAAAGAAATCCTCCATGAATGAAAGAGAGGGCCATCAATACATGTTTGAAACGTTCAAACAAGCGGTGTCAGCAGAAATACTTGTACCACAAAAAAGAGTGTTGTTATGGACCAGGCTAGACCCCCTCAAAATATCTTAAGAAAGTGGACTAGACCCTAACTTTTCCTTATTTTTAAGGTAGAGGTGAAGTGCATGTTCCAGCCGTGAACAGACTGGGTGAACTGCTTGGCATTAAGTAAAACACAATTTATTTAAACAATATAGTTAAAACAGAAACAAACAAATCGGAACTTCAAATAACTTAACTATTGGAAAACTTAACCAAATACTCGATACAATAACTTAACTAATTAACTGTTCCAATTTGGTAACATCCCATAATCATATCCCTTGGCAAAAGGCAAATTCAAACACAGATTATTACAGGCAGGAGGGAATAACATCCAGAGAGATTTCAAAGAAAGTTAGTTAGGAATCATTTACTGATGTTTTGCCACCCTTCTGCACTCAAAACATCTTGTGACTGCTACAGCTAAAAAAACAAGAAAGCTTGAATTGGGCGAACTGGCCACTCTCCTTCCATTGTGCAACTGCTTCAAAAAAAACTTGAAGGCATCTTCTGATTGTTGACTTAGGCAGTCTCTCGTAGTCTTTTTGGCACCTCTGCCTTGACAACCTCTCTTCAAAAGAATCCAAGACAAAATGATCTTTTTAAAGTGACAGCATCTTCACAGTGTTTGATAGCATTCTAAAATACTCAAAAGTGCAAGCATCAATGGACATCAAATGGTGCAGTTTGGAATGAGTTCTGATCACAGATGATCATGCTCAAACAGTCAAAAATAAATAAATTTTATCATGTATTTTCCTAATCTTTTCCCAGCAGCATTTCTCACCTCTTCCATTTGAACAACATACTACTCTTTTGCTGACCATTCTCTAGTACCTCTGTGCCCACCCTGCCAGTGTGACCTCGATGCCCACTCCAACAGGGTGTTATGGACCACACCAAACCCCGTCAAATTATGTTAAGAAGATAGCCTAGACCCTAACATTTTCTTATTTTAAAGGTAAGTGTACAGTGACTGCTACATTCTAATTCAATCCGTTTACTTCTGGCACTGAACACCTCCTTCGTCCTGTCTTTCTTCATCCAAGTCACCACAACACATCAGCAATTACGTTTTCACGCCATGTCACAAGTATAATTTTCAAATTGAATGGATGCATTAATAAGCTCTATATAAAAAGGCTGGAATTTTTGTCCTAAGATTTCTCCAAAAACTTTAATAGGTTATTATCAATACATACAATTGTGTCAGACACATTGCTAGCAATATAAACATTGAAATGACATAAAGTCAGCACCAAGCTCAAAGTCTCCTTCTCATTCGTGGAATATTTATGTGATGAATATTCAATATCCTGGGGACATACCTTTCCATCTATTCATCGCCTTCTTGTAAGAGCATAGCACTGACACATACATCATTCACATCAATAGTAACCTTGAATGGCTTTGCATAATTAGGTTTCACTAATACTAGGGCAGTGGTTCACACAGCTTTCAGGCTGTCACATGCCTTCTAGCAGTCTGCCGTCCACTGAAATTTTCTGTACTTCTTCAATAAGTCAATCAGTGGAGCAACCATACTGCTAAATTTCAGTATGAATTTCTGATAAAACTGACGCAATCCCAGGAATTGCAGTACTGCTGTCTTTGTCGATGGTATGGGAAACTCCCAAAGAACCTTTGTTTTCACATTCTGTGGGGCCATCTGTCCATGTCCAATAATATGGCGCAGGAATGTGACTTGGGCTTTGACAAATTCACTCTTAGCCAGATTTTTCACTAATCCTGCCTCCTGAAGTCAATTGAATAATTCCAATAAATGTTTCGAATGTTCCCTCTACGTGTGACTAAAAATCACCAGGTTGTCGATGTATACCACACAATTGGGTAATACAGAAATTACTTTATTGATCAGTCTTTGAAATGCATTGGCACATTTTTCGTTCCAAATGGCATGACTTTAAATTGATATTATCCATTCGGTGTCACAAAAGCCAAAATCTTCTTTGCTGTTTCCGATAGGAGTGCCTGCCGGTATCCTCTGAGTAAGTCCACATTGGAAATATAAGTTGCTTGTCCCACCTTCTCAATCCAGTTGCTCAAACGTGGAATCAGATCTGAATCAGGCTTTGTAACTGCATTGACTTTGCAACTGCATTGAGTTTGCTACAGTCTACACATAATCGTTCGATATCAGAGATAACACAGTGTAGAGCTAGAGGAGCACAGCAGGCCAGGTAGCATCAGAGGAGCAGGAAAGTTGACGTTTTGGGTCGGAAACCTAGGTTCCGGACCCGAAACGCCAACTTTCCTGCTCCTCTGATGCTACCTGGCCTGCTGTGCTCCTCTAGCTCTACACTGTGTTATCTCTGACTCCAAAACATCGGCAGTTCTTAGTATTGTTGGATGCCATCTGGTTTTAGCACCATTACAATGGGTGAGCTACAATGCACTTCGAGTATGTTGTCTTGGAGCATGTGTTCAATTTCTTTTTGAACCTATGCCAAGTTTAGAGAGTTAAGTCTATAAGGATGTTATTTCATTGGAACAGTATTTCCTATATCAACATTATACATAATTAAACTGGTACTTCCCAGGTTATTCCCACATGTCTCTCCATGTGATGGTAATAACTCTTTCTGGTCAAGTAGATTTTTCTCTGAAAGTTTACTCAATAATTTATCCAAATTTTTGAGAACTTCCTCATTGTCCAATTTAATTTGAGGAATGTCCAGTTCAGAGTCCTCTGAACTTGGTTCTTCACTTTGTGCTGTAACCAGTAACACATGCTCCATATGCTTTCCTTTGCTATAAAAATACCTTTTGAGCTTATTCACATGACACACGATGTGAGATTTCTGTCTATTTGGAGTCCTTATCAAATAATTCACCTCACTCAATCTCCCTTCGATTTGATAAGGTCCACTAAACCTTGCTTGTATAGGTTCACCAATCACTGGAAGTAATGCTAACATTTTATCTCTGTTAGCAAAATTGCGAATTTTTGGTTGCTTGTCTGCTTCCAGGTTCATCATGTACTGTGATACTTTTAAATGCTGTCTAGCCAACGCCCCCACTCTATTTATTCATTCCCTAAAATTTGACACAGTCCAAATATGGTCTTCTGAACTCTGAATCACCAATTTCTCCTTAATTTATTTCAATGGTCCTCTCACCTTATGCCCAAAAAGTAATTCAAATGTACTGAATTTGATAAATTCATTTGGTGCATCCGTAATGGCAAAAAGTAAAAACAGAATTCCTTTATCCCAATCATCTGGGTAGTCTTGGCTATAAGCCCTCAATATGGTGTTTAAAGTTTGATGCCACTTTTCTAACACGCCCTGCAATTCTGGATGGTCTGCAATAGATGTGATTTGTTATTTTCCTAAGCTATCCATAATTTCTCTGAATAATTTTGATATAAAATTTGACCCTTGATCTGATTGTATCTCTGTGGATAGTCCGTATCTAGTGAAAAATTTAAGTAACTCTTCTACAATACTTTTAATTGTGACATTGCGTAATGGAATGGCCTCTGGAAATCTCATGGACACATCCATTATTGTCAACAAATACTGATTCCCACTTTTTGTTTTAGGTAGGTGTCTTATGCAATCAATTAAGAGCCTTGTAAATGGTTCCTCAAATGCAGGAATTGGTTATAAAGGTACTGGTTTTATTACTGCCTGAGGTTTTCCAATTACCTGAAATGAATGACACGTCTGGCAAAATTCAACTACATCCTTATGCAGTCCAGGGCAGTAAAAATGCTTTTGGCTTGAGGTTTTCTTACTCCTAAACGACCTCTTATTGGTAATTCATGTGCTACCTACAACACCTTCTTTCTATAATAACTTGGTGAACTTCTGCCCATTTCTCATCCACCTGAATATGTGATGGACTTCATTTCCTCATCAAGGCACCATTTTTAAGATAGTAATTTTCAGGAAATACACTCAGATTCTTCTTCTGTGTAGGCTTTTAGATATAATTGCTTCAGTTTTTCAACATTCTGTTATAACTCAGTTAATTTCTCTGAAGTAAAAACAGCCAATTTGCCCTCCACCTGGTCTTGTTTTCTTTCAACCATTTGATCAAACATGGTTTCAGATAATTCTACTTCAACTTCTTTATTTGTATTGTTTGATTTCTCCTCCTGTTTCAACCAGTGGCTTTGTGACCTTGTTATTCGCAGTCAGGAGAAATCCCAGGATAAAGTTCCTGTAATGCCTCAGTTGCCTGATTTACCTCTACTTCCTGTGATCCAGCCATATTATTATCAAGATCAAATTGTATTCCTGGAGCCGAGTTTCTCCATTACTCCTACCACCACTTCTCCACTTTTCACTGGGTACTCTAACGTCACTCTACATAATGGAGCACTTCTCACCTCACCATGGATTCCACTTTTTCAGGCAATAGTCCTTCTGAATTACATATCTCCTCATCTCTCAACATCAAAGATCGACATGATCCTGTATCTCTTAAAACTGTAACTTCTTTTACTGCTGCTCCTGCCTTATGCGAGTAAACCTTAACTTTGCAAGTAGACAGTTTAAGAAAATCTGGCATTTCTTTCTCAATCAACTTCCAACCAGGTTGTACATTCTGGTGCAGCTTTTTAGCCTCCACTGTGTTTTCCTGTACCGTTTTAACAAAATTCACTGTCTTATCCTGTTTTCCTACTTTTGTATTTCCTCGCGTTTTCTAAGCCACCAACACTGTGACTTCAAGTGACATACTTTATTGCAGTGAAAACACCTGAGCTTTTTAACTTCTCTTTCCCCTTCATGGCTTTCCTTTTTACCCTGTGGTAAATTATCTTTATTATTTTGATTGAGAGCTACTTTTCTCATACCACCTGAGGATTTCTCTTTTCCCCAATTTCTATCCCTCACGATTGAAATTGATGTCAAAAGCCAAACCTTGATTTATGAACCAACTTATAATGATCAGCCATTTCAGCTGCTAATCTTGCATTCTTAACTCTCCGCTCTTCCATATGATTTCTCATTAACTTAGAAAGTGAATTTTTGAACTTCTCCAAAATGATCATCTAACTGCATCATATGTTTGATCAATTTTCAATGTCCTTATCCATCTTTAAAAATTACTTTGTTTGATCCTTTCAAACTCAATGTAAATTCGACCAGGTTCCCTCCTTAGGTTCCTGAAACATTGTCTGTAGGCTTCTGACACCAGCTCATATGCACTTAAGATGGCTTTCTTCACCTCCTCCTACTCCCCAGATACTTCCTCTGATGGCAATGCAAACATCTCACTAGCTCTACCTAACAACTTTGCTTGGAACAACAATATCCGTTTGGTTACTGGCCACTTCATTTGTTTAGCCACATTATCATAGAATCTTCATAGAATCCCTACTGTGTGGAAACAGGCTATTCAGACCAACAAGTCCGCACTGCCTCTCTGAAGAGCATCCCACCAGACCCATTCCCCTAATTTCCCGTGTCTAACTCACCAAACCTAAACATCCCTGGGCACTATGGGCAATTTAAGCATGGCCAATCCACCTAACCTGCACATCTTTGGGCTTTCTCAAATGATTTGAAAAAGTCTTCTATATTTTTCTCATCAAATTTAGGTAATGCTGGGAGATACTTAAACAGATCCCCACCAGGCCTTTAGCTACAATATGTTTGCTCATCATCACTGTCCTCCTCACTAAGCCTAACTTCTATCTTCACATCCACCCTTTTAAGTTGACATTCCTGTCAAATTGTCAACTTTTGAAGTTCAAAATCTCTCTCTTTCTCTCTTTCTTCTGCTAGGGCCTTCCTCTCCTTTCCTTTTTATCATGTCAGGGCTAGTCTTTCCTTTTCTCTTTCCCCTGTTTTTAATCGTAATTCAAACTGTTTCAGTTCCTTTTCAAGTTCAAACTGCTTCATCTGCACTTGAACTCCGTGCATTTCCAAAAGATTCTGATAGCATTTCCGGCAAATTTAAATGTTGAGCTATTGCTGTAATTACCTCTCCTTTTCTCATAGAGAAAGAAAACCCCAACTCCAGCCCGTCTGCCAATTCCAACAGCTTTGCCTTGCTCACTTTTTGTAAAGTCCCCAAAGTCACTTTTTCCACTCCCAGAAAACTCTTAGTGACTGCCAGAGTCATTACTACACAGAGCACTGTTTAAACCAACCAAATTCAACATCCGAAACAAAAGGCACTAACACCTACCACCTTTGAGTCCAACAACCCTAAATCTAAATTGGAATGATAGACTTAATCCGACTAGAGTCCCCAGTCTGTTATGGACCAGGCCAGAACCCCTCAAAATATTTAAGAAGGTGGCCTAGACCCTAACTTTTCCTTATTTTAAGGATAGATGTGAAGCGCATGTTCCAGCTGTGATGCAACTGTCCAAACCACTCGACATAAGCAAAACTCAATTTATTTAAGCACTATAGTTAAAACATGAACAAAAGAAAGCAGAATTTAGAATAACTCGATTATTGGAAAAATTAACTAAACACTCGATACAATAACAACTAATTAACCGCATGGGTTTCCTTCATGTGCTCTAGATTCCTCCCGCAGTCCGAAGATGTGCAGGTTAAGTGGATTGGCCATGCTAAATTGCCCATGGTGACCAAGGACGTGCAGGCTAGGTGGATAGCCATGGGAAATGCAAGGTTACAGGTTTGAGATGGGTCTGAATGGGATGCTCTTCAGAGGGTTGGTGTTGACTTGATGGGCTGAATGGCCTGCTTCCACATTGTAGGCATTCTATGATTCTACTGCAGTGTGTAGGTACACCCACAATGCTCTGAGGGAGATAATTCCAGGGCTTTGACACAGCAACTGCAAAAGATCTATTTCCAAGTTAGGTTGGGGTGTGATTTGAAGGAGAACTTGCAAGTAGAAATTTTCCCATGTGTGTGCTGCTTATGTCCTTCTAGAAGGAAGTAATCATGGTTTAGGAAGGTGCTCACTAAGGAATTTTGGTGAACTTGTGCAGTGTATCTTGTGGATAGAATGCGGTGTGCTAATCCCAATTTCCTGCACTCGTCCCATATCCACGAACACTATAATATTTGAAGTGCTCATCCAAATTTTGTTTAATGGTTGTTAAGTTTTCCATTACCATTACCTTAATAGGCGGTGCATTCCAGATTCCCACCACCTGCTGAGTGATCAAATCTCAAATCCCCTGTAAATCTTCTGCACTTTCCCCTAAAATTATGCCCTAGTCTCTCATAGCTCAATTTTTTCATCCCAGGCAACATCCTGGAACCTCCTCTGTACCCCCTCCAGTGCTATCATTTCGTGGCTGTAGTGAGGTGACCAGAACAGCACACAGTACTCCAGTTATGGCTTGAGCAATGTTCTGTACAATTCCAACATTACCTCCTTGCTTGTATACTCTATGCCACGATTGATAATGTAAGTGCCCCCATGCCTTTTTCACTATCCTATTCATGTGCCCTGCCAGATTCAGGAATCTACAAATAATTACCCCAAGAGTAATTATTTTCTCTAAGATACCCAGTGTTCTGCCATTCATTAAATACTCACTCATTTTGTTTGTCCTTCCAAAGGGCATCACCTTGCATTCATAATGGTTAAATACCATCTGCCAGTGGTCTGTTTTTCCTGTAAACTACAAACATTTTCTTCCCAATAACCACTCTACCAATCTTGGTGTCATCTGCAAATTTGGTCAACATTCCCTCAACATTTTCATCTATATCATATATGCACATAACAAACAATAAGGGTCCCAGTACTGATCCTTGTGGTGCACCACTGAACACTGGCCTCTAGTCAGCCAAACAACTTTCTACCACTACCCTTTGTGTCATATTACAAAGTCAATTTCAGATCCATCTCACCAAGCTTCCCTCAATTCCATATGCTTTAATCTTCTCAACCAGTCTCCCATGTGGGACTTTATTAAAAGCTTTGATAAAATCCATATAAACTACACTAACTGAACTTCTCTCATCCACATATTTGATTACGTTTTCAAAAAATACGAACAAATTTGTTAATTATGACCTGCCTGTGACAAAGCCATGTTGACAATGCCTAATTAACCCATACCTTTCTAAGTGTGCATTAGTTCATTCCTTCAGAATTTTTTCCAATAGTTTCCCTAACACTGATGTGAGACTCACTGGTCTGTAATTTTCTTGGTCATCTCTACCACCCCTTTTAAAAAGTGGAACCACATTAGCCATCTTCCTGTCCTCCGACACATCCTTTGTGGTCAGAGAGAAACTTAAAATTTATATCAGAGGTCTTGCAATTTTCTACCTCACCTTCCACAGAAGCCTGGATGCAATTCATCCGGACCAAGGAAAATGACTGTTTTCAAGCCCAACAGACCCTCCAATTCCTTCCTATTTCCTTTGTCAAACTGTGCAATTTCCTCACAACCCCTTTTCTTGAATTCCATAACCACACTCTCGTTTTCCAGAGTAAATGAAGTAATAATTCAACACCGAGATAACAAGGTGTGGGGCTGGATGAACACAGCAGG
>JAHRHZ010000251.1:2039317-2066678 GCA_024137785.1 Ginglymostoma cirratum
AAGGGTCTAGGCCCGACACGTCAAGTTTTCCTGCTCCTATGATGCTGCTTGGCCTGCTGTGTTCATCCAGCCCCACACCTTGTTATCTCGGATTCTCCAGCATCTGCAGTACCTTTTATCTCTGAAATAATTCAACACTGTCCCAGTATCTTATGGCTTCACACCCAAGTTGCCCCCTTGGTCCCTAACAGGCACTACTCTTTCTCTGGTTAGCCTCTTCCCTTTAATGTTTTTATAGGATGTCTTAGGATTCTCCTTAATCTTGTTCACAAGTCCTTTTTCAGCTGTAATGAGGCCAGGAGCTGATAATCAAGAATAGATGGATGGGGCGCTAATTGGCCAAGTTGGATCTGTCCTGATTTTTGTGTAAAGGCATACCTGGGCAATTTTCCACATTGTTGGGTAAATGTCAGCCCTGTAAATGTAGTTGAAGAGTTTGGCTAGGTGTATGGCAAGTTCTAGAGCACAAACCTTCAGTGTGATTGCTGGAATGTTATCAGGACCACAGCCTTTACAGGATCTAATGCTTCCAACTGTTTCTTGATATCACATGGAGTGAATTGAATTGCTGAAGACTGGCACCTCTGATGCAGGGATCACTGGAGGAGTCTGAGACTGATCATCCACTTGGCATCTCTTTCTATATAATGCTGCAAACAGGTCTTACCTTTTGCACTGATGTGCTGGGCTCTACTATGATTGAGAACTGTGATGTTTGTAGACCCTCTTCCTCCAGTGAGTTATTTAATTGTCCACCACCGATGGGACAAAACATATCCAGGGGTGGTGATAGTGGTGCATGGGACATTGTCGATAATGTGTGATTCCTTGGGTATGACTATGTCAAGCTATTGCGTGTCTAGTTTGCAAGACAGAGCTCCTAATTTTGGCACTAGGCTCCACATGTTAATGAGAAGGACTTTGTAGGATTGACAGGGCTGTTTCTGGTTATCCCGTCCAGTGCCTAGATGTTTGCCAGATGGTCCATCCAGTTTTGATTCTTTGTTGAGACTATAATAATTGATACAACTTAATGGTTTGCTAGGCCATTTCAGAGGGCAGTTGAGAATCAATCACATTTCTTTGGCTCTGGAGTCACATGTAGGCCAGTCCAGGTGAGGTTGGTCGATTTCCTTCAAGAAGGACATCACTGAACTAAATGTTTCTTTTCCAATTGGGAATGGTTTCATGGTCATCGGTAGATTCTTTTAAATTTAGACTTCTCCTCCCTCTGTGGTCTGTCACTACATCTCTGAACATGGGGTTATCATCACTAGAGACAGTGTTGGAAAAGACAAGTCAGGACAATCCTGCCAAGCTAACACATGTCCAATTTCACGGACGTACAGAACAAACCTCTCAAGAAACAAGGAGAATGAAGATAATGTATAGCTGACATACAAGTGTAAGGGCCTAATCAGCATAATTGACAGAACATAAAAGTTGTACATTCAACACAGGGAACTTCATTACCCACAGAGGTATCCAAAGAGTGCATGTTTATAGATTCTTCCAAATCATAAGACCAAATAGAGCAATGTTGAAGAGAAAGAAAAGCCGGCCCAGGGAACTGTACAATTGAATTATACATTTAACACACAAAAATAAGTTTGTAAAATGTAGGTGTAGAAGGCCATGAGGACAACAATGAACATGCTGGCACCACACAAGATTTCAGCGTATCTACAGGTTGAGGACACACAAAGTTGAAGTCTAAATCTCCAGAAGATTACACCATCACAAGATCCAGAAGGATTGTCGTGCATATAGATTCTTAGGCTCTTAAACTTTTAACTTCTTTTCAACTACTGTGTAATTTGCCTTTTAAAATAGTTTGCAACAACCTTAATATATATGTATATTTACTTTTAGATTTTGATTTAGCTTAATTGTCACATACTCAAGTGAGTACAGTGAAAAATTTATAAGTCGCCACGTATGGCGTATAAGGTACCTAGGTATAAGCTCTTTAGCACAAGTTCTTAGGAAAATGAGTTAGAAAAATAATGAAATTAAGAAGTCCAACATTATTGATCATAAGAGTAAAATAGAGAAATAAAAATTCAGGATAACAGTCCTTTCAACCCAATCCATGCAAGTACCTTTTCTCCAGACGGCGACAAGCCCTGAATCACCTTGAGGCCGGAAATCCATGCTGAGGGTGCTGTGGGCTGAAAGACTACCAGGGGCCACTGAGAGGCTGCCATGTCAAGCTGCTGAGACACCACCATGCTGGGCTGAGTGACAGCCATGTCAGGCTTGGAGATGCCATGTATTAGAGCATGTTCTAAGGGTCGCCAGACCCAAAACATTAACTCTGAGTTTTCTTCATAGATGCTGCAAGACCTGCTGAGTGTTTCCAGTGACTTCTGTTTTTGTAGAGCATGTAGCTTTATTTTAGAACATCTAAACTTGGAGTTTTACAGCACATAACTCTATCTCGGGGAAAAAACAGGAACGTTGAAATAACATGACAAAAATACTGTGTGCTTTCCAGCAGAAGCAAAATTCAAGAGGCTGTGTACCTGATTATCTGGAATTGTAAGTTTTAGTTAAATTGTTGTTGTTGCTTAAAGTTGATGATAAATAAACCTGCATGAGATTTTAAAGTGAACTGAATCAATAGTCATAGAGTCATACAACATGGAAACAGACCCTTTGGTCCAACTCCAGCGGTTGCCAAACTTAATCTGGAACTAAAATAATCCCACCTGCCTACCTCCAAACCTTTGCTATTCATATACTTTTCTAAGTGTCTTTTAAATATTGTTACTGTGCCCGCATCCACCACTTCCTCAGGAAGCTCATTCTACATGTGAACCACCTCTGTATAAAAGATTTTCCCCTCATGTCTTTTTTAAATCTCTCTTCGCTACATAATCTGTGTAACCTACCAATAACACAAGAACAATGAAAATGACAATGAAACAATCGTCAATTGTCATAAAAATCACGTCTGTTTTAGTACAGTAGGAACTGCCGATGCTGGAGAATTTGAGATAACAAGGTGTAGAGCTGGGTGAACACAGTAGGCCAAGCAGCATCAGAGGAGCAGGAAAGCTGACATTTCGGAAGAAGGGTCCAGACTCGAAATGTCAGCTTTCCTGTTCCTCTGATACTGCTTGGCCTGCTGTGTTCACCCAGGTCTACACCTTGTTATCTCTGTTTTTGTATGATCCTTTCGGGAAGAATATTTGTTGTTCTTACTTAGTCAAGCCTATATGTCATCTACTCATAGACCTGCATAACATGGAAATAGACCCTTTGGTCCAACTCGTCCATGCCAACTATATGTTGTAAATTAACCATCTGCCAGCATTTAGCCCATATCCTGCTAAAGCCATCCTATTCGTGTACCCATCCAGATGCCTTTTAAACGTTGTAATTGTACAAGCCTCGGCCACTTCCTCTGGCAGCTCATTCCATACAGACACCATCTCTGCATGAGAATTTTGCTTCTTAGCTACCTTTTAAATCTTCCCTCTATCACTTTAAACCTATGCCCTTCCCTGTGAACAATTACTGGCTATTCATCCTATCCATGTCCCTCATGATTTTATAAACCTCCATAAGACCACCTCTCAGTCTCTGACGTTGCAGAGGAAATAGCTCCAACTTATTCAGCCTCTCCCTATAGTTCCAACCCTCCAAATCTAGCAATCTTTTCTGAACCCTTTCAAGTTTCACAGCATCCTTCTGGTAGCAGGAGACCAGAATTGCAAGCAGTATTCTAAAAGTGGCCTAACTAATGTCCTATACAGTCGCAACATAACTTCATATGTGACTCCAGAGTTACAGTTCACTCTGAACTGCACTCTGAAATGGCTTAACAAGCCATTCAATTCAAAAGATTCAGGGATGGTCAACAATTACTGGCCTTGTCAGCCACATCTACATCCCATGAAAGAATTTTTTTTAAAAACATCAACATTAGAAAGATTGATGAGAAAGGGGAGTTGATGTTGTCCAGATGGACTTTAGCAAGGCACCTCATTGCAGGCAGGTACAGAAGGTGGAGTCTCACTGGATCCAGGGTGAGCTGGCTAGATGGATACAAAACTGGTTTTATCTTAGAAGAAGAGATTAGTGGTGGAAGGATGCTTTTTGCAATGGAACTTAGTAACTAGTCGTGTGCCACACGGATCAGTGCTGGGACCTTTGAAGTTTGTAATATATAAAAATTAACTTGAGGAAAATGTAGGTGGTCTGATTAGTAGGTTTGCAGATTATACCACCATTGGCAGCGTTGCAGATAGTGAAGAGGATTGTCAAAGAATTCACAGGGTTCTACATAGATTGCAGACTTGGGCAGAGAATTTGCAGATGGAGTTTAGTCCAGACAAATGCAAAGTGATGCACTTTGGAAGATCAAATTCTGTAATAAATGGTCGAACCTTTAGGAACATCTGGGCGTACAGGTCAACAGATCCCTGCAAGTGGCAACACAGGTGGATAGGGTGGGCAAGAAGGCATACAGCATGCTTGACTTTATTGGCCAAGGTATTGAACATAAAAGTTGGCAAGTTATCTAACAGCTGTACTAAACTTTAATAAGCCACATTTGGAATATTGCTTGCAGTTCTGGTCACCACACTACCAGAAGGACATGAATGCTTTGCTTTAGAGCGGTTGCAGAAAAGGTTTACCAGGATGTTGCCTGAACTGCAAGGTTTTAGTTATGAGAAGAGGTTGAATAAAGTCAGATTGTTTTCACTGGAAAGATGGATGGAGAGGGGCAACCTGATAAAGGTCTAAAAATTATGAGAGGCATAGATAGGGTGGATAGTCAGAGGCTTTTTACCAGGGTGCTAAGGTCAGCTACAAGACGGCACATGCTCAAGGAGAGAAGGACAATGTTTAGGAGAGAAATGTAGAGAAAATTCTTTCACCCGGAAGGTGGTGGGTGCCTGGAACACACTGCCAGTGGAGGTGGTGGAAGCAGGCACGTTAGCAACGTTGAAGATCCATTTTGATAGATATATGAATAGGAGGTGCACAGAGGGATAAAAAACACTCGTGGGCAATAAGTACCAAGTCTAAGTGAGTCAGCGCAGTTTTGGTGGACCACAGGGCCTGTTCCTGTGCTGTGTGATATTGTATTGTGTTGTACTGAGGTGCCTGAGGGCTTCTCTGGATAGAGAGAAAAAAGAAGTATGAGAAAAAAAAAAACGAAGAAGGATTAAA
The DNA here is from genome assembly GCA_024137785.1 of Ginglymostoma cirratum. Classification (NCBI taxonomy): domain Eukaryota; kingdom Metazoa; phylum Chordata; class Chondrichthyes; order Orectolobiformes; family Ginglymostomatidae; genus Ginglymostoma; species Ginglymostoma cirratum. The sequence continues at coordinate 2,044,502 of JAHRHZ010000251.1, forward strand.
TAAAAGAAAATGAATAAGAAACAAAAAGTCAGCACTTGTTCATATACCAGGTTGATAGCTATAGATTCATACTGTTCCTTTCCCAAGGGATTACAATGCACCTTATATCTTTGAATTTTGAAGTAGTCCCCATGTGTTTGATTATTATATCTTAAAAATATTTTCCCTTGTTGTTTACTACATTACCACAGATTTCTAGATTTAGTTGATACTTAGGTGCAGAATAGAATTGAATGGAATAAGATAGCTTTTATTGTCACGTGCACTTGAATGAGTGCAGTGAAAAGTTTGTAATGTCACCTCACAGTGCCAAGTTAGATACAAAGTAGCTAGGTGCAGGTACTTTAAGTGTTGTTACAGAATTGAAATAGTGACAAAAAGACTAGCTTTGGAATATAGAGTCTAAATAGTCCAGAATGAGAATAAAAATTGTCTTTAGGGCCCTCCACTGAGCTCACGCCCACCAGGCCTCAGAACATGAGGCCTTGTTGCCTCCATCCTGGACTTGCTTCCAAGACTCATCCACCCGGCTGGCCTGGGCTCATTCTGTATCCACTATGGTTGTGGCTGGTCTCCCAGCTTAGTCCACGCTTGTTCTGCTCCCCGCTCTGGGCTCCAGCCCGCGACTCGCTTCCAGGACTCGGCCCACGATCGCTCTGCTCCTACTTTGGGCTCCTACTTTAAGAAGTTAAAAGTTTGGGTGGGGGGAAGAAAAACTGCAACAAAAGGAAAAAGAAAGAAAGAGGAAAAGGAGCTGGCAAGCAAAGAAGCTCCAGCTGGAGTGTCTTACTCTGTTGCCATCTTAACCAAAATTTACTAAATTCTGAACAGATAAACATGTTGCATGATTGCAGAATCAATCACTGGCAGCTAACGATAAGGGATCAGTACCAGTCCTCGTTCCTGTACTTACTGTCAGGGCCCGTTTGGTTAACAGAGGTAGAGGAGGAATCACTCAGAATTTTTAACAAAAAGAGATACTTGTCCTAACAGCAAGCTATATCTAATTGGAAGATATTAGATGAGTTAGACATTATCACCAAGACTATCAGGAGCCAGAGATGACACATCTCACTCCATCAAGACCTGGAATTGCACTTCCCAATTGTCCACCAAAGACTGTATGACAACATAGTTTGGGTGAAGTTTACTGCAGTCTCCAACATTAACCCTTTCAAAACTATGACTTTATCACAATATCTTGCTCCTATTATATATTCATGTGTGTGTATTTATATGTAATGTGTATATATATTGACACACACATGTGTTATATATAAATATAAAATATATATTTATATATACAGCATTTTCATTTTCTCAACTGAGAGGTTTGGTTTGTTCAACAGTTTTCACACTACCTTATTATCTGAAGTTTTGCTTATTCTTTGTATTGACTAATCTGATATGTCTATAGAGTGTCTGTATCTCTCTATTTGCAACGCAGTAAAATTGAAATACTTAATAACCCTGAAAAATGACCGCATGGTTCCAAACTAGATGTTTTGAATAACCAGTACCAGGTTTTGTGAGTACAGGTAATTGATACATGACACAGAGTTTCTAACATGAACAAAATATTTAAAAATCTATTTAAAATGCAGTAGCTTTAGTAGAACAAAGTTAAACCATAAGGTAATCGCATTAATGTCTAGGAATTAAACTCAATCCTCTTAAATTCGAGCTCCCACTCTCCCACAAAGACAGATAGACAAACGTACACAGTTAAGGGATAAGTTAAAAGAGAAGAAATTAGATGTAACTGATCGGTTCACTTAAGCAGCCTTCATAATCTGTAACATCACAGCATATAGGATTATATTTTGTTTTGTTTCTGACGATACTGATGCATGAAAATATCTTCCAGTAGGCTTGAAGGAATATACATTTAATTCATATAACTGACCTTTTAGTAAGTTGATGATGAGAGGATAACCAGGGATTAATCCAAACTCTATCTTGTCCTTGTGCAGGTTCAATTCTTCAGACTCAAACACAGTCCAAAAACCAGATCAAACTCTGTTCTCTTCCTCCCATACTGGATGTTTGTCTCTAAGACCCTGTTACCATTCAAACATCTGCTTTCTGTTTGAGTACAAGGCTCTTCAGAGTCGAAACATCTATAGAGCTCTTTGCTCAATTACCAACCTGCAATTAACTTTCAGGTCTGGCCTCAAAAACAAATAACAACATGTTTGTCTGCATTTTTTTAACACAAGCTGTTGCTCACACTCCAAATGTCAACGTTCTGTCTAAAACTCAAGAGTTCAATGCCCCAAAGCAAAAATGATCAAAAAGAGACTAAGATCTGAACATTGTCAAAAGTTATTAGAACTTTTTCAAAAGAACATGTGCCTTCTTTAACATTTTGTTGATTTGTAATATCATCAGTTATAGGTTCTATTGATTATGATCATAGTTACCTGTTGAGGTTGATGATTAGTATTTAAATTGAAGCAACTCAACAATTCAAGAAATATTTTGTTTTCTCCAAGCTGCCCAATACAACGTTTTGCTTGGCCCATCTCTAACATTAAAACTTTGAGGTAAAATTGTTTTTCTGGCAATTTCTTCTTAAAGTGATTCTTCATTCTTTATATCATAAAGCTATTTAAATTTGTAGCTTCTGAATGGTATTTGTAATGCTTTTAATACTTTTACTCTTGCTGAATATCAATGTTATTTTAATTCTGTTTTATTAAATTCTTTTCAAGCTGTATTGTACCAATGCCATATACTTGTCCTTGCTTATAAGCTTTTAATCTCTGCAGTATAAAAGTACTGCCTAATAAATTTTCCATTCTGTTAAATAGCAGTATTGGGTTTCTATACTGTCCCACTTTTTTTTGTGATTAAATAGCATTCTTATACTTTCTGCAGGCAAATGGATTATTTTTTCCTGTCTTCATGAGTAAATTAGATGCTTACAGCCCAAAACATAATGCACATCCTGAGCTCAATTTTTCAAATACACTTTTGCGCTGTGGCCTGAATAAATCTTCTTGCCAAATCCATGGTCACATTCTCAAAACACTTGTAACTGTCTTCTTTTCTAAGACTGCATCTTCTAAATCGTTTAAATTACTCTTTTGTCAACTTAAATCTCCTCTGCAATGTTCCTAAGGCTCTGACGTGGAGATAAATTCATTTAATGATCATTGAATTCACTACTGTACCCATACCATAATCCATGCACTCTCTTTGGTTATACTATAATTGTGATTGATAAGGCAATCCTATTTTAATTTCTATCATCCTTAGCCTAGTTCTTTGCACTTTAATGAAAAATTTCTTCTCTTTACCGACAACAATCTTAAGCTTTATTTCCAGAGCTTCAAAACAGTTGCTTCCCATCAAAACTTCAAATCAAGACTGGCCTAAAAAAAATCCTTCTTCTCTAACAACTCTGTACCTGCAAAGTGTGACTAGCCATTTTATTCATTATCTAGCCAACACAATCTTTGCTGTTGTTCCTAAAAGCTCTGAAGTGATCATTTAATGTTGGAGTACTGATTTTGTCCCATCATTCTCTTGATGAGTACTGTTCTCTACTCAATTGCTTGCAGCTGCTGTCTTACTATGTACTGTTATAGTGGTAATGTTCTTAACATTATAAACTGGCTTGCATTGAATTTTGTTGCTCTTGGGCTAAATGAGTTTCTATTATTTTCACCTTGAGGTATTTAAGCAATAGTCTCAACGCTGATCACCTTGTCATTTATTTGTGGCACCAACCACTGATGGCTTGTGGGTTGGGGGTTGTTGGGTTTCTAAGAAATGAGGAACGAGTCTGTAATCTTTTCAAATGTTTGGCTTTATTTTTTCTTATATGTAAACTACATAGTTGCGAATTGCTTCCTTTACATTTTTACTTGAACCTTCCTAAAGCCGCAAATAACGGTCAATACATTCTGTTAATCAATTCCACTATATCTTCTCATGACATACTTGCAAGCTGTACCCCATACCATAATCACAATATCTAGGCAACAGTCTGTTGGTCACGTACTACCATATCTGCTCCGAACCGATCTCCTTGGTCTCGAACACACCTGTAAGCTAGTGTTTTGCAATTGTATTTATAAATTTAACCCTTGTGCTTAATCACACGATTTTCAATATACATCACAACTCCCCACTTTAAATCTTCCCAAATATAATCATACAAGCAAAGCAAGCCTAGAGTGTCGAAAAACAGTAAAGTATTGAACTTTAGGCTTCGGCATTTGCTGAATACAACATTTAAGCAAAATAAACAAGAAATACATAATAAGAATCACAACAATAAAAAGTGTAATTCTTCGAAATAATGATGTACCCAATGATCCCAACCAACCAGTAGCCCAAATCACAAAGTGGAAGCCAAGGCTGCTTAACTTTGTCAATTTTCTTACAGATATGGTCAGTTAAGTTGGTGATTCCCTTAGAGTTGTCAGGGATGTAGATGCAACATTCTTGACCTGTAAGGGCACAGGTACCACCATCCAGACCAGAGCTGTGCGATTCTGCATAGCGGCCGTTCGTAGGGCAACCATTACAGGACTAATCTTATCAAGTGCCTGAGAGGTGTCATTAGTTATCTGTTCTAGGATAGCTGTAAAATTAATAATCTCCCTGCTCCATACCAAGGAAATGTTATCATCCAGAACCTCTCGAGTTCACCGATGGAATGTTTAAATACTCTAGAGCGGATTTCAGAGATGTCATAAGTGTGACGCATAATCAGCACTACAAAAGCAAGGTAACAGGAGCCTGTCCATGCTGGGGGATACCAGGCATTTGCTTTGTGTCCACAACAAAATACACACCATTGCGTGGGACAAACCGAGCTGTATGGTCATAAAACCAGATATGGTCAAACATTCCTGCTGATGTAACGTTACTAAAATTAAGTTTAGATGATGGCCTAGTGTCAAATATGACATTAAAATATTGGGTGCAATTAATCTGACCCAACGATCAACCCCCAGGCTCAGATCTAATGAGGCAAACAGAGGCAACCAATCTTCCCACCTTTGATGTGTTGGTAGTGGCAACAAATGGTGGTGTATGGGATGTATTAAATTTGAGTTGATACCAACTTTCAAAAACAGAAAAGCTGTATCCTGCTGCTTTCCACTTATCTCAGATGCTATTAATGTCTCCCATTATAACCCATTTTCTGCAGAAGATGTGGCAGCCATGTGAACCCCATATATTTGGGATTTGTTCTGGTGAGTGACCCATTCTGCTATTAAAAACACATTAAAATGGGTCTCAGAGGGATACTGCCCCTTGAATGTATGGGAATGTGTGAGCGAACCAAGCAGCTGGAGAAATTGATGTGTTTTTACATTTACGTTGAAGATATTCACATTGAGTTCATATTTTATGATCAGTCCTCCCGCTACAAGGGGTATCAGTTTAGTTATGTGTCCCAAAAATAACAGTATCTTCATGATGGATCAGGGCAGTGGTTCTCTTGCTGTGAGACATGTGAATCCAAGCTTTCTTGTCTTGCACCATGACAGCTGATGCCATTGTGAGCAAGACTTGATATGAGCCTTCCCACTTGGCACCCAGAGGCTCTTCATGTATTTTCTTCAGCTATACCCAAGTCTTAGGGCTATATCATGTCCACCCTCAGAGGACGAAGCTGCTGATGCCCATTGGCAAGCCAAACTGACAGTACTAATTAGATCCTGACAATATTTTAACAATGAGTCACTGAGCAGATGACAATCAGCTGTTCTAAGATCCATTTTGCCAGGCAAGAACATGGGTCAACCAGTTATAACCTCAAAATTGATTTGATCTGGGTGTTCAGGTCCATTGTACCCTGAAGGTGGCAACGCAGGTGGATAGAGTGGTCAAGAAGGCATATGGCATGCTTTCATTCATTGGACGGGGTATTGAGTACAAGAGTTGGCAGGTCATGTTATAGTTGTATAGGACTTTGGTTCGACCACATTTGGAATACTGCATACAGTTCTGGTCGCCACATTATCAAAAGGATGTGGATGCTTTGGAGAGGGTGCAGAGGAGGTTCACCAGGATGTTGCATGGTATGGACGGCGCTAGCTATGAAGACAGGTTGAGTAGATTAGGATTATTTACATGAGAAAGATGGAGTTTGAGGGGGTACCTGATTGAGGTCTACAAAATCATGAAGGTATAGACAAGGTGGATAGCAAGAAGCTTTTTCCCAGAGTGGGGGACTCGATTACTAGGGGTCATGATTTCAAGGTGTGAGGGGAAAAGTTTAAGGGAGATATGTGTGGAAAGGTCTTTACGCAGAGGGTGGTGGGTGCCTGGAACGCGTTGCTAGTGGAGGTGGTAGAGACAGGCACGATAGTGTCAATTAAGATGTATCTAGACAGATACATGAATGGGCAGGGAGCAGAGGGATACAGATCCTTGGAAAATAGGCAACGGGTTTAGATAGAGAATCTGGATTGGCACAGGCTTGGAGGGCCAAAGGGCCTGTTCCTGTGCTGTAATTTTCTTTGTTCTTTGTTCAAAAGGGCTCAGGCCAGTAGTCCTGTTCAGGATGTCTCAAATGCTACACAAGAGCATGGGTAAAGCTGAGGCCGAGGCAATCCCTTTTGATGGTACTTGGGAAGACATCATTTCACAGACCGAGTTGTTCGTTCCACATGTCCCAATGACTCAGGGTGATCAGGACAGTGTAGATCCCACTTGATGTTTAGCAGTCTGCGCACCTCTTGGAATACTGCGCTGGTAAAGTGAGTTCCTTGAACAGAATATAAACTACTCAGAGCTCCCCATCGACAGTTGTAGAATAGTGATCATAATCACTGTCTGCTAATAACAGAGATCTATAAATATTATGGGCTCAAGTTGGAGATCGCAGACAGGTTATGGATTGCATTAGATGAAGTGGGTTTGAGCTTTCACTATCACCCGAGGACTTTTAGAATCAAGAGGAATCCTTACCTCTGGGCACCGTTGAGGTGTAGGGAGTCTTCAGTGTTCCAATATTCATCTTTGCGATCCTGCCAACTACACCAAGTTGTTGGGTTCATAGAAAATAAGGAACAAGTCTGCAATCTTTTCAAATATCTGGCTTTATTTCTTCTTGTATGTAGACTACATAGTTGCAAGTTGAGACCTCTGCAGCAACAGTTTTAATCATGCTTCTTATACATTTTTACTTGATCTTCCCCAAAACCGCAACTACTGGTCAGTACATTTTGTTAATCTATTCCACAATATCTTCCCACGACATACTCGCAAGCTGTTCCCCACACCCTAACTTCAAGATCTAGGCAACAGTCTGTTGGTCATATACTTCCATATCTGCTTCAAACCGCACTTGCAAATCAGCTTTTTGCAATAGCATTGGTAAATTTAACCCTTGTTATGCTGTAGCTTAATCACACAATTTTCAATATACTCCACAGGGGAAAAGTGCTACCACCAATCCTCCTTTGTATTCTATTGAGTCTAAAGTTAACACTGGTAGACGATGAACTGGTCATGTGTCTTATCAAGGTGAGACATTTGAATGAACAACAAGATGCAATTTATTTCATGATTGCAATAGGTACAAGTTACATTGCCTAATTAGATATATTTACTGACACAACCAGAAGCCAAGGATGACATCTTTGAGTCTATCAAGATTTTGAACTCAACTCCTCATTTCCCAAAGCTTATATGGCACCAAAAATTAGGTGGAGCTGTAAACAGTCCTCAACATTTACCCTTTCAGAAGTATTAACTTCTGCAACAAAAACGCACACTGTGGTTGATAAGGTATCCAAGGTATACTTATGAATATGGTTACTGATACTAATCTTGGTGGAATATCTTGCAAATGACCAAAAATAAAACACCCAAGATACAAAAGTGCGCAAGAATTTGGCAGCAAAACCGACTCTTCAGAGAACATGCAGTGTCATTTTCTATGATAGAAAATAACTTGGATTGAAAATCCCTAGGGAAATGATTTTTTGAACAGTGAATTTTTTCATATCAAACACCAAAGACAAGGTAAAGCTTGAATTCTTCAACTTGTTCATGTCATTAAATTCCAGGGTTTGTTTACAAGATGTTAGGCATTTGAGACATTAAGCATGAATTTCTCCCAAGTTTCAAAGTGGAGTCTTAATATTTTACAGTACCTATTCATGTTAGAAAAACAATGCATTTGCCAAGGATTTCCTATCCATTAATCTTCTACATTAAATATGAATATCATGTTCATATATCTCCAATATACTTGAAAATAGCACAACATAACCATGCTCTCCTGAAATGAAAAATACTAGATATATTTCTTCTTTATTGGATCATAGAATCCCTACAGTGTAGAAACAGGCCTTCAGCCCAACAAGTCCACACCAACCCTCAGGGAATCCCACTCAGGCCCATTCCCCTACAATCCAATATCCCAGAACACTACAGGCAATTTAGCATGGCCAATCCACCTAACCTGTACATCTTTGGACTGTGGGAGGAAACCAGAGCACCCAGAGGAAATCCACACAAACAGGGGGAGAATGTGCAAACTCTACACAGACAGCCACCCAAGGCTGGGATCAAATCTGGGACCCTGGTGCTGTGAGGCAGCAGTGCTAACCACTGAGCCACTGTTCCAGGCAGAAGAGCAATAGTTGTTCATGAAACTCAATTTCTACCTTTCACCTACATGCTTGATGTCAGACAAATTTTCCACTAAATTCCTTGATTTCTCAACATTGTGATCTATATCAATCATGAAAAGTATTCGAGTTGTTAACATCCAGTGTTTAGGACTGTGTCACACAATGATGTTGTAAGAAAACACGTAATTGAGAGACTTGAAGGAAGAATGATAAAGTCTTCATCAAAGATGTATTAATTTATTTATAGAATGCAGAGATTTGCACATCCATAATTGGCTTTCAGAAGATGGTGGTGAGTTGACTTCTAAAACCACAATAATCCATGGACTGTAGGTACACCCACAAGTTTCTTGGTGAGGAAGTTCCAGGGTTTTGACCAAGAAACAGTATAGTAGTGGTGATAAATTTCAGATATTCAGGCAATAAGTTAGGAAAAATAAATGTCAAATTTAAAATGTAGTTAATTCATCCTTTAAAATAAATGTCTAAAGTCCCTGAAAACCAAGATACCACTTTCCAAAGGATCACAAATTTTACAGAACTATACAGAGACAATTTTTCAACATACTAAGTCATTAATTTCTGACAAGCTGCATCAATCTTCTGGCTAAACTATTAATGATGTGTCAAATATCACCTTTAGAAAAGAGAAGCAACATCTGATTAGGTGCAAAGTTGTGGGTTACAAAAAAATTACAGATAAGGCCCTTTACCACATTATAACTGTTGGCTGGCATTCTTTTATATTATTTCACAGTTGTGGGTGTTCATCGCTAATTGCTCTGATAGAAAGAAAGTAAGGGGAAGAAACATTTACTCTAGAATCAGCACTAATAGAGCTACAAGTATATTTAATTTATGTACTGTAACGATGACTAGTAATACTCGAGAAAGTTGACACCATCCAGCACAAACCAGCCCACTTGATTGAAACCACATCAATAAGCATTGACTTCCTCAATCTCTGATGCAGAGTGGCAACAATGTGTACCATTGCAAGACGTGATGCAGAAAATCACTAAGATTCCTTAGACAACCCCTTTCAAACCCATGTCCACTACCATCTAGATGGACAAGCCAACAGGTATATGGCAACTCCAAGAACCTACAAGTTCCTCTCCAAATCACTTACTGTCCTGACTTGGAAATCTATTGTCATTCCGTCAATGTCACTGGATCAAATCCTGGAACTTTCTTCCTAACAGCATTGGAGGTGCTCCTTCAGCAAATGAGCTGAAGCAATTCAAGAAGACAACTGACCATCACCTTCCCAAGGGCAATTAGGGAAAACAATAATTGCTGCCCTGACCTGCGATGCCCACATCCCATGAATGAAGTTTATAAATTAAATGATTTACCATTGTGTCAATTATTTGATGAAATAACTTTCATATTGCTGATTTCAATAGGCATTCTGCTTTCATAAGGGAGGGGATACCAGCCTTTAAAATGATCAACCAAACCTATCATCAACAATTACCCTATCAGTCCCATGCCTCTGAGACATTTTTCCAAGAGACTTTTTAATTGTGAGGTATGACAGTTTCAGTTTGACATTTTCTTTCTCAGGTCTCCAAATATTTGGCCCTTTCAATTAAGATGAGTAAAAATGAGCATCTGATTGGAAAGTCCCCACAAGCTTTAGGTAAGAGGTTTAAGATTAATAGAGGGATTTTCTTCTGGTCAGGACTCACTGGAGGTCCATACATTGCTAGAATCATGGGCCAAGATTTTGGTATTATGAGCTGCAAAGATGCAATGGCAAGCGTGGAGCTCAAACTGAGATTAGACAGCCACAAGGTCCCTTTAGATATTGGGTATTTAAATATTACCACTTTTAATATTTCAGTATTCAGCTGAAAATTTCTGTTCAACAGGATACTTTGCAGCTCCTACAGAAAGAGTATACATTTATGAAGCTTCTTTCATGGCCAAAAGACTTCTTAAAGTGCTGGATAGGTAATCATTCAATGTGATAATGTGGGAAACAGAATGACCAATTTACATAAAGCAAGCTTCCTCAAACAGTAATGTCAGAACAATTGGATAATCTGATTATTAATGATACTGGTTGAGGGAAATGAGAATAGTACTATTAGATCTTTATGTTTACCTGAGAATACATGTTTAATATAATAGCCAAAAATTGGCATGCCCCAGTACAACATTCTCTCAGCGCTGCAATGGACTATCATGAATGCAGACTGGGAGTCATGAATTTAAATCCCACCAGAGCAAGTTGTGAAACTGAATTTAATGAATCAGTGACTTGTAGCACTTCGCTCCTACTCTGCCCTACTTATATCTGACTTTTGTTCAAAATGTTATGTGGTTGAATTTTCATGGGACTGTGATAACAGTCATTGATTGTGGAAGGAGGCTGAAGAAACAAAAAGAGATACGCAATGAATGCAGTGTTAAATATATTAAAGAATAGGTAATTTAGTTATTCAGAAATTCAAGCTAACACTCTGGGGACATGTATTTAAATCCCACCATGGCAAATCACAGAGCACAGAGATCATTCCTACCAGCTTCTCCACTGTTGTCAGGGCATGGCACCTGAAGACAGAGAGTGAGAGGGAATAGTCCCAATGATATTAGTGTATTGTTGTTATGCAATCCAGTCCTGACATTTTGTAAGCCTTAAATAGTAGTCCCCTTCAATATAAGACTCCAGGCCTTGATGACACCAGAGATTATGTGCATTTAAGGGTAACATGGTGGCTCAGTGGTTAGGTCTGTTGCCTCACAGAATCAGGACATGGTACCTGAAGACAGAGAATGAGAGGGAATGGGCACAAAGGTATTAGAAACCTCACAGCACCAGGGACCCTGGTTTGATTCCACCCTCAGGCAGCTGTATGTGTGAATTTGGCACATTCTCCCCTTGTCTGCGTGGGTTTTCTCGGGGTGATCCAGTTTACACTTACAGTCCAAAGATGTGCACGTTAGGTGAATTATTAGCCATGGTAAATGCAGGACTACAGGGATAGGGTGGGAAGCAGGGTCTGAGGGGATGCTTTTTGGAGGGTCGGTGTGGACTCAATGGGCCGAATGGCCTCTTACACTCTGTAGGGATTCTACAATGGAAATGGCAGAGACTTTTGTAATTATCATAGAGTCTGAGTTGCAAGCGCCAGATGCTCGGAGGTAAAGTAAAGAATTAAGAACCATGAACCAATGTTCCTCAAATTGATTTTTCTGGACATTGTCTAGTGATCAGACCTTAAATTAAATTTATTTTGTGCTTCTGTGCACACTCTTGAAGGGGTCAACTTGTATTGAGCCTGCATGAGAACATTTGAATTGTTGCATAGCTCTGTCACCAGGTAGCTTGCAGTGAGCAATAATGGTTGATGGAATGCCCTACCTGATCTGCAACCTGCTACTGTCTCGAATGGGCTCCAATGTTGTTTTGTTTGCCTGGAGAATATCATACTGGGGCATAGCCATAGGATAAGGAGTCAATCATTTAAGACTGGTTGATATTTTTCACTCAGAATGCCATGAAGCATTGGATATTTCTATTCGCAAGAGTTGTTCAGTTTATTCAAGACAAAGATTAAAGTGTATTTGAACTCTCAAGGAGTGGAGAGATACCAGACGAAGTGGGAATGTGGGATTGAGGTCAAATATCAAATACAATTTTATTTAATAGCAAAGCAGGCTCAAAAGGGGCATCCAGCTTCATTCTATTTTTTATGCCCGGTGTCTTCACTAGTGCTTTGCATTGTCATCAATACCTACCATGACCAGCAATGATTAACACCAATGCCTGACACAATTATTAATGCCCAGTGTATTACCAGTGCCTAGTGTGATTACCAAATGTTTGGTATATCTAAAGTATCTAATGTGATCTACAATGTCTGCAGTGATTTCCAATGTCTAGTGTTTTCTACAATGTCTGGAGTGATTACCAATGTCTGGTGTGATCTACAATGCTTGGTGGGGGTCAACAATGCTACATCCCTGCTTGATGTTCTTTAGAAGCATTATTTAAAATTAGAGACTGTAGCTTCCAAATGTCCATGAAACTAATAACTTGAATTTCTGGCAAGCAGCCCCTTCCTCATTAACATTTCATACTTGTCTTTGTCCATTCTGTGATAGTGCTTTCTTAATTTCATTAATCAAACTCTCCAGAATGAATGTCTCTGAACTCATATTTAAGAGGGCCAGAGTGAGTGACAGTATGAAATGCATTATATTATGCTGGTAGGACTGGATGTACTGGGGACTGTATTTCTTGTTTTAGAAAATCTGGAGAAGCAATTCTTACTTGTTTTGAAGCATTCCATGAAATTGACAATGAAAAATCGTGACATGATATGTGTTAATATGTATGAAAGTAATTTGTCCTTATTCTTACAACAATACTGATGACTAAGAAATATGGTGGCACCTGATTAGTATTCTTAATCCATCAGATTATTGGTACAATTCATCACATGCAATACTAGAAGACTGGCACTGAAGGTAGCACACGTGCATTGAACACAGTAGATTCTGTAAACTTATCCTTTTGACTGCTAACATTAACATAAGTGAGATCAATTAAGTTGCAAAGAGATTTTGCTGCAACGTTTTTAAGGTATATTACATCTCCTTAAATGACATTATTATATCAATGCCACCTGTTTGGAGCTAATTAATACATAATTTTGTTTACCTAATAAATTACAATGTCAAATGATATTGCCTTAAAGTGTCTTAAAGCACTACACCAACAATCTCTGTCCAATGTTCATTTTAGACAAGTATCCACACCTGTTAGACATGACCTTCACTCTCTTATTTCATTGAATTCAATTCAGAGTGCTCTCGTTTCATGTTTCATACTGTCTTCCACTAGCCAGACTAATAGGCACCTGTATGTTGGACTCCTTTCACAACTCTGCCTACAGACTATTATTAAGACCTCCATGTCTCAATTAACCCATGCAGGTATTACAGAATTTTTTTTAAAGCTGGATGCAAAGAGACAAAAGAGAAGCTGAAGTAACCAATAGATCTGGAGTTAGTATGTACCTTTCTGCATCCCCATCTTTACCACCTGATATGGCCTCCAACTTAGAGTTAAAGAATTAATTCCATAAAGGGGTTGAAAGTTTCAAAGTTTAGTAACCATCACCTATTGCATCTTTCCCTTTCTGTCTTGCTCTTTGTCTCTCTCTCCCTGAAGAATTTAACTCCCTCTACTTGGTAAAGACTGTAATATTGAATGAGTAAAATCACCTAATCCCACACTGGAATTATTTTTATTTCTGTACGGCCCTAACACTTATGCGGTAGGCCACTCTTCTCTGCTCCACACCCTGTGGCAGCATTTATAATATGCTACCTGGAAATCTCAGGGCATATCACACTGACAAACCTCTGAACATTGATGCAGCAGTAACAATCTTAGAATCCCTACAGTATGGAAACAGGACATTTGACCCAACAAGTCCACAATGAACCTCAGAGCATCCAACCAAACCAATACCCCTGAAACCCACCTACTCTACACATCCCTGAACACAATGGGCAATTTAGCATGGCCAACTCACCTAGCCTGCACATCTTTGGACTGTGGGAGGAAACCAGAGCACCCAAAGAAACCCAAGCAGACTCGGGGAGAATGTGCAAACTCCACACAGACAGTCACCGAAGAGTGGATTCAAACCTGGGTCCCTGGCGTTGTGAGGCAGCAGTGTTAACCACTGAGACACCGTGCCGCCCCTGAAAAAAACACTGAGCTCATTGTAAATAAATCCTGAAACACAGAGCTCACTGTACATAAACCCGAAAGCACAGAGCCCCCTGTACATAAACCCTAAAGCAACCTTGACAACGTTAATCCCTTTTAGCCTTCGGATATTTCCTGTTTCCTTAGTCCAGTGAGTGAGCTCCCATTAAGTCCATTGGCGTTCTTAATCTCATTCAGAATATGAAGTCAGTCTTTGGCATTTGGAATCATTTCCACCTTTTCATCAGTAATTGCAGAGACCGACCTCACTCCAGCTAATCCTGGTGATTGGATACTGAATATTGAACACTGAATTCCGAATGTATATACAACAGGTTACTCAATTCCAGTGGGACTGTGTGTTTCCTCCAAATTCGAATGATTGTAGGAGCCCATAAAACACTTACGTCATTTGGAAACAGGCATATTTATATTTGTGATAAACTTACCATTCCATCTTGGTGGAGGCACAGGTCTGATTGCAGTAGTGCTCAGCATCTATGTTTGTGTTTAGTTTCTTAACTAAGAGACATGATTTTGCTTACAGACATAAACAGGCACAAGAATAGCCAATTTGGCTATTATTGTTCAATATCTGCATCTGGTCCAAGTTATTACAATGATGTCTAAGGACAAATTTTGTTTGATCTACAAGCCTCTCAGTTCCTGAATATTCTTTATTCACTCGTGGGATATAGACATTGCTGGCCGGCCAGTATTTATTGCCTATCACTAGTTGCCATTGAGAAAGTATTGGTGAGTTACTTTCTTGAACAGTTGCAGTCCAGGTGCTTTAAGTAAACCCACAATGCCATTGGGGAAGGAATTTCAGTGTTTTGAACCAGCGACAGTGAAGGAACAGGGTGGCGAATGGCGAGGGGAAATTGCAAGTGGTGGTGTTCGCATTCACCTGTTGCCTTTGTCCTTCTAGGTGGAAGTGGTCATGGGTTTGGAAGGTACTCTTTAAAGATATTTGGTAAATCTCTACAGGATGTCTTGTAGATAGTACACACTGCTTCTACTGAGCTTAAGTAGCAGACAGAGTGGACACCTGTGGATGTAGTGCCAACCAAACGGGCTGCTCTGTCCTGAACGGTGTCCAGTTTCTTGAGTGTTGTTAGAGCTTCAGTCATCCAGTATTCCAATACATTCCTGACTTGTGCCATGTAGGTGTGGATACGCTTTGGGATATCAGGAAGTGAGTTATCCATTGCAGTATTCCTAGCCTCTGATCTGCTCTTGCAGCCAATGTGTTCATGTGATGAATTCAGTTGAGATTGATTCAGTGGTAATCCACAGGGTTACTGATACTGGTGGATTCAGTGATGATCACACCATTGAATAGCAGGCAAGTGGTAGCAGTTAGATTGTATCTTATTGGAGATGGTCATTGTCTGGCATTTGCATGAGGCAAGTGTTACTTGCTACTTGCCAGCCCAAGACTCGATATTGTCCAGATCTTGCTGCATTTGAATATGGACTGCTTCAATATCTGAGGAGTCACGAATGGTACTGAACATTGTTCAATTATTAGCAAACAGCCCCACTTCTGACCTTATGATGGAGGAAAGGTTATTGATGAAGCAGCTGAAGATGGTTAGGCCCAGGACATTACCATAAGTACTCCAGCAGAGATGTCCAGGAGTTTATATGACTGACCTCCAACAACCACTTTCCTACGTGCCAGGTATGATTCCAACCACTGGAGAGTTTACTCCCTGATTCTCATTGATTCCAATTTTGTTAGGGCTGCTTGATGTCACACATGGTCAAATGCAGTCTTTATGTCAAGGGCTGACACTCTCACCTCACTTCTGGAATTCAGCACTTTTGTCCACATTTGAGCCAAGGCTGTAATGAGGTCTTGAACTGAGTGGCTCTGGTATAATCCAAATTAGGTATGCTGTCTTCATTATCAATGAAATCTCCCACTTGTCTAGGATGCTAATGATTGTAGTTCCAGTGCCTCTTTCAGCAAAATGCGCATTATTGGATGGTGGTCTGAAGTTTGAAGTAAAAGTTATTTTAGATCTCAGCTGTCCTTAGCTACTTGCCTTTGAATAAACATTCACAGCATCACCAGTCTGGTAGTTAAAACTTCAAACCAGACACAATTGAAAAACCCATTCCACAAAGACTAGGACAGTATATTACCTTACATCTACTATATAGGGCTAAAGATTTTTCTTCCTTTCGTAAATAATACCTATATGTTATATTTCCAAAAAAAGGGGTCTTGATAATTTTTTAACAGAATCTGTAAAACATAGGCTTTCAAACCAGGATAGTTTTTTTTTCCAATTATTAGCTTAAAAGAGGAGGAGATTCATTGCAGTTAGAAACTTGATAAAAGTTAATTTCACAAACAGATTTGTGACACTTAAGTGATTAGAAGATTGTCTCCTGGTAATTGCAATCCTGCCTTGATATTCCTTTGTATGCTTTAAGTCATTATGTCATAGTGTAAGAGTATGTTTTTTGTGACTTTTTTATTCCCTTTACTTCTGGTTTGTGTCTGAGAACACATTGACAGAATGCGGTAGGGCACAGTTTATTCATTTCATCAGCATAATCTAGTGAACTTGACCAAACCAGCACAATTAATCAGAGAATTTTGAAGGTAAGTTGCATCAAGAGCAAGCCTGGTGTTTGCAATGTATAATACTGAATTTAAATCCATTTCACTAAAAACCCGAGTTCTGAAGAAGGGTCACTAGAACCGAAATGGTAACATTGATTTCTTTCCACAGGTGCTGCCAAATCTGCTGAGATTTTCCAGTAATTTTTGTTTTTGTCACTAAAAACCTGCCTTGCCCACAACCCTTGGAGGAAATCCTAAGGACAGCAAACACAAAATGATAACAGCTCTTTGTGGTTGTTCACAGTGCATCCTAAAATTGAGTTCAGTTTTGAGGCACTCGAGCACTAGCAGGCGCATAACGACAAAGAAATTGACTAATGTTACATCAGTTAAGTTTATAAATAATCCAGTATGGTTTTGTTAAGTTGTTTTGAATGATTGAAACTCAGATTACTCACAGATGGAGAGCTGGACATTAAATATGACTTTTTTGATAAAAACTCATTTTTCGGCTGAATCAATAAAATCGTCACAGTTTACCACTTAAAGATATCAATTATTTAGAATTAGAATTAGCCTTTACTGTCACATATACTTAATGAGTGTAGTAAAAAGTTTGTATGTTGCCACATACAGCGCCGACTTAGGTACAAAGATACCTAGTTACTGCTTCTTTAGTTAAAAGATCTTAGACAGTTGAGAATTAAATTGTACGGCATTGCAGAAATAAATGTTCAGAACAACAGACCACGCTGGCACCTAGCTTTCAGTTTGCACTGGGCTGTGGCTTCAGACTATGCTGGGCTTCACCTTGAGGATCATGATGCTGGAGATTGCTGCCACACTGGGCCAAAGACACCACGTTGGTCTGAGGACACCATGCCAGGACGCCACTACAATAGGCAGGGAGGCTGCTACGCCAGGCTGGTAGGTCGCCATGCCATGCTGGAGGCTACTACCGGAGGAGAACACTGTGCCAGGCCAAGGGGTCACGATGCCATGCCAGGAGGCCGCTAGGGAGGCCTCTGTGCCAGGCCAGGAGTCAACGAGGGAGGCTGGGAATCGTCACTGGAGGTTGGGAGTTGTTGCCAGAGGCCAGGAATTGTCGTCAGAGGACCGGGAATCATCACTCGCTGGAAGGCTGGGAATCGTTGCCAGAGGCCGAGAATCATTGTAGGCCGTGACAGCAGAAAAAGAAAAAGGCACTAAGAGAAAGAAAAGAGAAGGAAAAGAAGAAAAGAAGAAGAATGGATGGAGTGGGCATGCGCAAAGAAAAGAATTAACATTTCTGTTAAAACTAATTGGACTGGCTTATTTTAAATATAGAAGTATGTTTTCACAAAAAAAGCTGAACTGCTGTCTTATGATTAGAATTTCAAGCATATTTTGAGTGCAATTTGCTAATTATGTCCCAAACAGAAACGTATCTCCATCTCCAAGTCCTGACCAGCATTGACCCAATAGTTTAATGTTGTGTGAGTAGTGACTAGATCGATACTTTATTTTCCTATTCAGATATCACACTGAAGCACTTCAAGGCATTTTCTCAGTGATTTGTTGACGTTTGCAATATTTTACAATTCAAGATTCAAGACTAATATAGACTGCTCCAATCTATTCCCAAATGTGCATCAAGTAGCTGGAAAGGCAAACAGCATATCACAAGTGTTTTACTTCTGCTCCAGAATGGTTCACTTTGTGAATGACCTGCAAGGCTCAAAGTCTGTTTCCAGCTGGGCAGCGCTTGAACGTTTATACACCCTTTGACAATCACTTTGTACAGGTCTCCACCTCCACCACCAGCTCTTACTCAGTAAGTCACCATGTAAAAATTAAATTCTCATCTTTATAAATTCCCCTGATGTCAATGGGCCTGATCTGGTGTACGGTCTGCATTTGGAACATAGGAGCATAGGAACAGGAGTAAGCTTTTCAACTCCTGAAGCTTACTCCAACATTCAATAAAATCATGGCTGATATGTGGCCTACCTCCATACACGCACCTTGAGCGTATACCCTTTGACACCATTGCTTAACTAAAGTTTGTCTATCTCCGGTTTGAAGTTAATAATTGAATTAACATCAACTACTGTATGAGGAAGAGAATTCAAAAGCTCCACTACACTTTGTGTGTAGAAGTGATTTCTAACATCTCTCCTGAATGGCATGATCCTAATTCTTAGACTATGCTCCTTGGTTCTAGTATCATTAACAAGGGGAGATATTTTATCTTTACCTCCCCTGTCTTTCCCTGTCAATATCATGAAAACATCAGTTAGAACACCCCTTGTTTGATGGTCATTCTGAAAGGAAGGCAAGTCTCCTCTGAGAAGTAACAACATTCATCTTGCACCACCTTCTAAAGAATGCATGATGGGCTATTAGTCGGTAAAAAAACTTGACTCAGAATCGGTAAAGTATTAAGTTGTCATTGTGCAGATGATTATGTTCCACTGGCTGGTGACATCAAGTTATTTATGCTATGTACTCTTATGTATTTAATTCTGTCACTAACTTTTCTGTCAATCTCTATTCCCTTTGTTTCTCTGTCTCTCTCACACACGCAAATCATCACATGCATTTTATACCCATAGATTTTGGGAGCCATCACCATTCAAGTGACAATTTCTCCACAATAAGCAGTGCTTCTTTGATATTCTAATGTATATATGACAGTATTTGAGGTCCTTGAATGGTTTGAAGGAGCTGAGTGGCATATGACTTGACTGCTGCTATTAAATAATTATTGTAATAGCATACTATTTCTTCCTCACTCCCTGAAGTCCATAAATCCCAGACCTGTATCCACCTTTGCAAGGAACAAAATCTGCCCAAAGCTGCACTGAGTCTTAAAGGAGGTTTCACACCTTACATGATAATGCCATAAGACCATACTATCCTATCATACAGGAGCAGAATTAGACCACTTGACCCATCAAGTCCTCTCTGCCATTCAGTGGCTAATATGTTTCTCAAACGTATTCTCCTGCCTTCTTCACATAACTCCTGATTCACTTATAATCAAGATCTATCTACCTCTGTCTTAAAGACACTCAATGACTTGGCCTCTGCGGCAATGCCAGCTTAATACAGGAGTGCAATATGTCGGCTTCCCAGGGTAACATCTGGTGCTTCTGGCATTCAGAGCAATTTTAGGGCATACCTGCATCAGAAGATGGAGAATGTTCAAAGTATTCATTCTTATTGTAACCTTTTGTGGCAAATTATTTGTGTATGCAAATTGATCAAATACTGCAAAAGGAGTGAAACTGGAATACATTATGCTAAGTAATAATGTGGTTTATGTCATTAAACGAAACATTTTTGTTTAAACTGGTCAATGCCAAAAAGGTGCTGTGTTTTGACAATCAATTAATATTTATGTTCACATAAGCTTTGCATCGCTTGCTAAGGCATTGCTCAGGGACATGTCTGATCCAATTAATTAGTCAAACAAGATTTCCAGTTCTGGACATGCATCTCTCACTCTCTGGTTGTTATACATTACTAAGTTATTGGGCAATGGTTCAGGCTAGATGTTAGGATCATTACAATAAATCTGACTCAGCTAATGAACAACAAATACTCAGTCATACCCTGTAAAAAGATTTTACCAGTTTACCGTTCATAAATCTTCCTTTTGTTTCTAGTCTTGACAACAATTTTTTTTTGCTGCCAATGACTTTTATAGAGCCCATTACACTATAGTTATGGCCTGTAAAAGTTTAAAAGAAGTCATCTTTATTATGAAATTGAAAAAGAATCACAACAAGGGTAAAGTTTTTTTATAAAGAGGCAATGTGCTGAAGGTGTATTGACTGCACTGAAGCATCACGGAACAAATTACAAACAGATAAAATATGTTGTTATGCAATTAAAATATACTTTTAATTTTTTAGATTCCAAAGGTTTTTAAAACGTTGGTATTGTGTTTACAGACAAAATAGTTTTATTCAATCCTGTTTAACTTCAAAGGCCTAAATGTCAAATAGAGACCAATTGTGTACCATGCTAATTTAAATTTCCTTTAAACTCAAAGACCCATGTAATTACACTTTTAATTCCATTGAATTCCTTTTGAAATTCTGTGGTATGTACATGAATCACACTCTAAATATACATTCGTTTGGTAATTCTGTCATTTGCCTTTACTGGTCAGTTGGTGCATAACAGCCTTTTACACTTCCTTGAAAACCAGCGCCATATTCCAATATCAGGTCAATGGTCATGGGTTGTTTCAGGGTAGGGATGTTAATCCTATATGTGCCAGCACTTCAGTGTGTGTTTGTCAAATGAATTGATCAAGCTTGCACATGTAGATTCTAATACTCCGCATGTCTTGCAAGTGCAGGCAAGTATACAGCAGTTCTTGGTCGTTTCTCGAACTATGCCATTACACATTCATTCCCCTGTGAATACAGTGACAAGCAGCTCTACACATGGCATTGTTTGCAAAAATCTTAATCGTGTTGCATTATAAGTGCTACTATGTAGGAAGATTATTCATATTCAGGCACGAGCAAGTGTTAGCAGCCTACACAAACCACCCAAAATGGTAGAACAGTAGATTGTGCACAAAAGCAAAAGGAAAGTTCATGAGAGAATGGCAGGGCTTACAAACCAGCTCAACCAGACTCTGTGCCTTACAAATGAATTGCAGGCACATTCCGGGAGCACAATTCCGATGCCTGCTGAATGTAACAATATATCTGTCCTTATAAGTTCTGACTAAAATGATTTAGTTACAATTTTGATGAAAACAACAAACTGATATCTACACCCCCTGGCAACACAAAGAAAGGTAAAAAAAACCAAATATTTTACTTTGGATTTGTTTGTCAGCAATTTTGAAATACAAATTACAGAAACAGTCGCATTTATATTGTATCTCATCATGATCACATGGTTTCGCAAAGCACTCAAAAAACCAGTGGAAAACTTTTGAAATACGATTGCTGATGTTGTATTAAAGAATGTACAGCCAATTTGTGCACAGCCCACAATTCATAGATGACTGTATGGTCATATTGTTCATTTCTGATTATGTTGTTGGAGATACTAGGAGAATTGTAATTTTACAAAGCAGAGGGCCATTTGGCCCGTCATGCTAATGCTGGTTCTTTGCAAGTCTTGTCTAAATCAAACCCACAACCTTGGCTAACAAGGCGTGGGGCTGGATGAACACAGCAGGCCAAGGAGCATCATAGGAGCAGGAAAACTTGACGTTTCAGGCCTAGACCCGAAACATCAAGG